>LBNU01032554.1:0-24022 GCA_014162995.1 Artemisia annua
GTTTGGGTGCTCTCAGTAAATAGACGCAACACATATGGCAATTTAGTTAGTTTACTGGTCTGCACACATATACATTTAGATGACCAACTAACTGCCCACAATAGATAGATGCAGTAGCAAGGTGTTATGTTGGCATTGTCTTCTAACCTTAATACTCTTGCTTTAATGGAAGTAATTACTGAGCCATTATTTTCCTCTCATCTTGGGCCGCTTTTGGATATAGTTGTATTCTCTTTGCAGAATCATACATGTGCTTGGATTAAACTTAATCATGTCATATATTAGTCTCTAAATCCCAAATTCTAAAGCTATACTTTGGATTTTGACTTATGCGTTTCTTTTTTTAGGTTATTCACATCAAGACTAACAAGGATGATAGACATTAAAGATTTGTTGGTTTGTAGATGTTGAATATTGAGGGGAAAACAACAAATCAGTACAGAAAATATATGTACTTTAAGAAAGTTTTTGATAAAATGACATATTACATTCTTTTATCTTTCAGCATTATGTCATTTACGGATTTTATATTTAAATCATTTTTTTATATATTTTCTATTAAATTTTTACATCATGTTTGTACTTAAATTTTTATGTTTAATAATAATATTTTTAGCTAGCCGGCCAACGGCCGGGCCTTAGGCTAGTATATATATATATATAATAGTTATAGTTATTTTTTTTGTTTCTTGCTTCCCCCATATATACCATGGTGTTACTTGTCCCAGGATTACCATCACTAATTGTTTAAAAGGCCAACAGAGGCATTAGTACAGACCATGAATCACTACAAGAAAATAGGGATTATACGACGCCAGTTAGTGTCCTATAAAAATAGTTTATAGGAACTTTAAGCTAATAGGACCAAAATAAAAGTGTCCCATAGGAAGGGGTTGTAATAGATATTTAGGACACTTTTTGGCATCCTCATAAACTCGAACATTTAAAAACTAATTCTTTGGTCCTATAAAGATGTTTATGCGACCAAAATGGCGTCCTCATAGACCACATTATAAGATGCTATCTGGTGTTCTAATATATTCCTACCCATTTGTTTTGTTTTGGGACACTTTCACGAGGTCCTAACGCACATTTTCATAGGACGAAAACATGATGGATAACTCTTATTTTAGTACCGAAAAGGGTCCTAATACATATGTGCTTTGTTAAGAACCAAATTTAGTGTTATAGAAGACATTTTGTCCCATGTTTAGTTAATTCATGTACGTAATGTATTATTGATCAATGTCATTTTGCTCACAAATATTAAGCTATAATCACTGCAAATAAATCAAGAAATTATTATCATTCAAATTAATCACTTACTATACAAAAGTTGCAAATCTATACAACATATATTATCATTCAGAAGAAATGATCTAACAATTGTACATGAATCGAGGAAGAATAATAAGCTAAGTCATTGTACAAAAATTCCTATGAAATAAGAAAATTATCATTGTTTGCCAAGTGAGCTTCTTTGAAGATATCCTTTGCTTATGATCCGAATCCACTATAGTCAAGAATACATTACTAGTATAAGTAAAGAGTGTTTGTAAAATCATGGTTTCATAGGAAATATCATGTTTACCAAAATAATTACCTTACCAAAATGATAGGACATTCTCATGGATTACTCCCGTAGCTAGTTGCGCCAATATTATTAGCCAAATTGTATAGTCTCATCACACTCTCACCTAAAGATGTTAATTCTCAAGATACAAATATTACCTAAACATGAAGAAAAATATATACTTACACATATACTTTTAAGAATTCCTTTACACAATCTAACATTATTTTTTTCTAATACCTGGTCAAAATTATGCCATTTTAGGCTTACATGATACCTTGTGAGGAAATATTCCTGAATTTCTTGATGAACTATCCAATGTTTGATAGACTTACTAGCTAAATCCCTTTGTATTTCAATACAATTAAACGCCAAAACAAACAAGAAATCTCAATACATCATATAATGATTTATCATAAATTCATAATAAGATATATTTCCAGCATGAAAAAACAACAATTTAGTATAAAATCCAAGTCTTCACAGCAGGGACGGACCCAGGATTTTTGATAGGGTGTTGCACAATTTTTTTTATGACCATGAATACTAAAGTTGCCCGATAAAGAATTTATTAAGTAAAATTGGGTGTTGCACGAGCCCAAAAAAGACGCATTTTATAAAAAATTTACACTTCGTGACCTAAAATTGGGTGTAGCCCGTGCTACACCCGGCTCCTATGTGGGTCCGTCCCTGCTTCACAGATAAATTAAAGTTAATATGTACTAGATCTTTAATTAAACTTAATGATATGCATAAAAATCACCCACCAATTCATATAAGAACAAGTCCGGTCAAACAAGAAAAATACACCAAATGTCATTGCAAAAGTGAAGGTAACCTTGCCAATTCTCATAACTCCAACCGAAGCCTAGATGTCTTCTTCTGTAAAAGATAAAGCTAATCAACATGAATTATTTTATCATATCAATAAGATATGCCATAAACAAAACACCAATTAGTTCTTGTGAAACATGCCTTAACAAAGTGGATCCCAACACCAAAGATTGAAATATATCAACAACATACAGAACATGTGAATTTTCGATGGTAAAAATTGAAGCAAATTGTGGGCTCGAACAGGCAACAACTGAAAAACCAAAATCAAAAAGTCACTATCGTAAAAGCAAAACCGCAATAGCCCATGTATACGCAAATCAATAGTACCAGGAAAAAATCAAAAGTATTTTACAATCTCAGTTATTATTCACAATGGGGCTCTTTTCTTTTTGTTTTTAACAATCTGTGTAATCGCACTTTATATGTAAGTAGACGAAAATTCATTACCTTTATGATGTAGGTTATTACAATAAAACTCATTACTCCTTTCATCCGATTTGGATTTGTGTACAGTGAGAGATAAGGCTTCATAAAAAGGTAGTCCATATCGACAATTGTATAAGAGTGGGTAACAAATAAGAATGACAAACAGATATTTGAGAAAAAGAGAAGGGACGGTTAGTGAATTAGTGGAGATGATGGCATGAGTGGATCTTACTTTTGGAGGGAGTCAAAATATGAGATGGAACTAGCACTACAAGAAAAAAGTCATCTAGTGACACACAAAAAGTGTCAGAAAATGTCAAAAAAGAGTGTCACTAAATAACTTTTTTCTTCACCTTCACTTATAAAAAGTGTCATTAAAAGTCCAGGCGGTAAAAGTATATTGTGACACATTTTTCTGACACATAATAGTGTCAGGATAGGTTGAGACTATTTCTAACACATACATGTGTCACTATAGGCTACATATACTAATATACATAAATTTTAATCTGCTATATTAATTAAAAATTAACATGAAAAGCTGATAATTGACAGCAAAAAACTGAGATTGAAACATACGAGATTTTAAGCCGCGCGCTACGCGGCGGGATGTTTGAATACAAAATTATTCATAATANAGGCGGTAAAAGTATATTGTGACACATTTTTCTGACACATAATAGTGTCAGGATAGGTTGAGACTATTTCTAACACATACATGTGTCACTATAGGCTACATATACTAATATACATAAATTTTAATCTGCTATATTAATTAAAAATTAACATGAAAAGCTGATAATTGACAGCAAAAAACTGAGATTGAAACATACGAGATTTTAAGCCGCGCGCTACGCGGCGGGATGTTTGAATACAAAATTATTCATAATACATTAAAAAAAAAATCATCTTTTTATTCAACTATGACCAATTCCAAACTACAAAAGACTCGCTTAACGAATTCCAAGCATCTTCTGGTTGGTTAATGCCACAACCTGCAGAGCAAAAGAGAATATTTCAACAGTTTCTAGTGCCCTTGAAATGAAAGACATATATGTCGGTGTACTTACATGAATGGTAAACCACATTCAGAGCATTTGAAATAACTACATTCAGAGGCCTGTGTAATATGTGCACAATTGCTTTAAACCACTCAGTCCGTCACATAATTTATCCAACCATTAAAAGGGCAAGTTTTGTTTATACCTGAGTAGGATCAGTGGAACCCTTTAACAGTGGACTTTGCCATACACACTCCAACGACGTGCCTTAACCTGTACAGCCATCACTGTACCAATATGTAACAGTTTTGTTTCCAGTACTTCCAATATGTAAAATGGGTCAAGATTCAGGTATGCCCGATGACCCACCTGTCAAAGTTGAAGATTTGACATTTAAATTAACGGACACATTATGAGTTTCGGTTAACACAAATAAAGTCATTTTCATTTAAGATAGAAAATTTTCCAAGCCCACTAACCCTGTATCAGGAAGATTATTCAAAAAGCACTGATTACCATCTTTGTCATAAGAAAAATTAAGGTATCATTTACAGTTTCGGTGTTCATATGTACAGAAAAAGCACAATACTTAAAACGACCTAGTCAAAAAGTATGGTGCTATTAAAATAACTGTAAAGAAAAGCTAGTTGGTCTACAAAAAGAAATAGAAAAAGTACCTGTGAATTAACAATCACACCACATGCTCTGCAATCTTCTTTACCCCTACTTTTGGGAGTCCAAAGGCATGACCCATTCGCCTAATCAAATATCCTAAGCTAGTGTAGCTTAATCGCCAATGCATACAAACAAATTAACTAGTCATGAGTACAAGTTAATCTCACGTATATAAATACACAGAACTTGTAACAACTAGTAGTATTTTCATATATTCATCTAAATCTTACTCAAACCGCCTATACAAATACACTTTTAACTAGAATGCAATTGTCTTTCGTCAATGTAATTAAGCTAGTAAACTAACTATTCGCTAAAATAAACATAATAAACAAAACAGTTATGAAATGAAATGCTTATTTGACTGCTTATTTGACTATTGGTTGCGGCTTTCTAGGTTCAATCTCATATGCACCAAACCTAATGTGCCTACTGCCTAGCTAACACTTGAGTAAGCATAACATTCTATTCCGACAATTCACGCATTAGGCATATTTAACTAATTTCAGTCTACTATGCCAAAAACCATTGATAACCGCCAACGCTCAACACTCTACATGCTTATTAATATTCCTAACCAACACTCGAGTAAACATAACTTTCTAATTATCATCCTACACAATATTCATCAACTTTATAGCATCAATCAAAAAAAATCACAATAATCGGTACAAAATAAACAAAATATAACCAAAAGCTTAACGGTACAAAATAAACATCAATCGCTACAAAATATACTTCAATCGGTACAAAACAAATAAAATCTGAAGCAATTACCGAATTGAGTGACGAGGTGTGTTGTGTGACGATTAAACTGAGCTTCGAAACAGAACGATTGAGCTTCGATTTCTAATACATCTATGTATCGAACATTAGCTTAAACCCTAACGGTGAGCTTCGAAACAGAACGAAGCCATAACGAGAAAATAATTTGGAGAAAGTGAATTGGGGAAAGTCTTGACGATTTGGGGAAAATGATATGGGGAAAGTGAGAGTGATGGACCAGACCGAAAAGGAGTTAATAAAAGCTCAAATCAGATGTTGATATTGATAAGTTAATAAATGGTAAATGAAGAGGAGAGCCTGTAAGCCGTTAGCTGCGCAGGTTCGAATCCAAGCCGGCCTCGGTTTTCATCCGACCGTTACTATAGCGAGAAAACTCGTGTGGAGGCGGTACGGTTTCCGGGCGGAAGCCGTTCCCCGCTAACCAGCGTGGACCCGGTTCAGACAACATAGTCTGGGTATGTGGTGGGCCTGCCAATGTGGCGGGTGCGACTCCAATATATTGAATGTCACCTTCCAAAAAAAAATAATAAATGGTCATTCTAAAATTATTATTAAATAATAAAAAGTCAAAACAGATTATTTAGTTAAATACAGTATTAGAAGTAGTAAAGTTTTTATAAAATATTTTGTTAAATAATTTGAAAAGTCAATGTTTTAGAAACAGATTTTTTAATTGGCGTGGCCGAGCCATCGGGTCAGTCACGGTTCAACCAGGTTGTTCATTCAAAACCGTCTTCCGGCCACTCAACCGGTTCACGGTTCAACCAGGGGGTTTAAAACAATAGTAAAAGGAAACTTAAATTCAATACACGTGAATTTTAACGATCTTGTAAACAAAAACAACCTTCATATTTATATTTTTCAACAAGTATAGATAAGACATAGATTTATTTATTTATTTTTAATACAAACTACACTTTTGCTCACACTTTTTAAAAAGTGTAGGTAAACGTAAGACTATTACTCACACTTTTTAAAAAAGTGTGGGTAAAAAGTAAAATTATTACTTACACTTTTTAAAAGTGTGGTAAAAATAAAACTATTACTTACACTTTTCAAAAAGTGTGAGTAAAACTACACTTTTTCTCACACTTTACGTAAAGTGTGTGTATAAATTAGACTTTTGCTCACACTTTTCTAAAAGTGTAGGCATAACTAGACTTTTGCTACATTTTATGTAAAGTGTGGGTAAAAGTTAAATTTTTGCTTACACTTTTTGAAAAGTGTGGGCAAAACTAAATTTTTACTTACATTTTTCTTTAAAAGTGTAAGTAAACATGTACTTTCACTTACATTTTTTTTGTGTCATTAAAAATGGTGTCACTAAAAGGCCCTTTCCTTGTAGTGTAGCGGGAAACAAAATTTGGGTGGGAGGGAATAAGAAGTTGAAAACTATCACAATGAAATAGGTACCGTGTATATTATTAGTAAAGAATTAGAAATAAGATTGAAATCTAAAAAGTATGAAAATAACTCTAAAAATAACATAGTCTTAAAAATATTAATATATGTGAGTAGAAAAAAAATTAAAACTTTAAATATGTTTATAAGTTTGTATATGTATGTAGATGGTTATATCTATAGTTGGCATGACCCGACACGAAATTCAATTTGAAACCGACACAAAAATTATTAGGTTCGGGTTGAGTTTAAATAGGTTTCGGGTCGCGTTCTGGTCGACTCATCTAACCCGTTTATTCAACATGTCAGGTTCGGGTTGGCTATAGGTTAAAGAGGTCGACCTGCCAACCCGTTTAAAATCTTTTTAGAAAATTATAAAATTATATAATACTTTATTATACGGGTTAAATGAGTTGAACCACGAACCGTTTTACCATGTTAGATAAACGGGTTAAATGGTTCAAACCAAAACCTGTTTAACCTATACTTTATTATACGGGTTAAATGAGTTGACCCACGAACCGGTTTACCATGTTTAACTCATGTAATGTGCCAACTTGTTTAGATAAACAGGTTAAATGGGTCAAACCAAAACCCGTTTAAACATTTTATGGTTGACATGGCTGACCCGATTAATTAAGCGGGTCAGGTTCGGGTTGCGGTCTTTTGACCCGCCAACCTGCTAACCCGAACCCGACTCAAAATGTCACCCCTATTTTTCTCGTAAACTTTGGAGATATTATAATCAACATTGTCTAATACATCGTGTTGGGAATTATTTGTAACCAGACTTAAGTCTGGAATAGTTGGTTAAGTCGGGTTGATAGTTAAGTCTGCCAGTACCAAGTTAAGTCTGGTAGATACTAGTTAAGTCTTTTTATGTTTAGATTGTTAAGTCTGTTTTGCTTAACAAGTTAGATATCTTAGGAGATATTATAGGAAAGGATATGCACATGGTTAGATATCTTAGGAGAAGATATGCATGCATCCTTTCACACCTTTTGTAGAATTAGGGTTTCCTTATAGTATAAAAGGAACCCTACGGCATTGAGTTCTATGCCAAATTTATAAAGTTTAATAGAATATAAAGTTAGTAAATCTCTTTGTTGTTCTTACTGCTTGTGTTAATATTCCGCGTTAACATCAAATATACATTGTTCTTAAGAGTTTCTCATATAAATACTTTGGATTTATTCAAGGTGTTTATTGTCTTACAAACGCTACTTAGATCCAGAACTTTGGACCTACGAATGGTATCAGAGCCTGTAGAGGGACTCTGAGTAAGAAGAAACACAGAAACCATAACCACAAACACTCAAACACTCACCAATCCCATAAGATGTCTATTCCTGCTATTGATGAATTCTCTTTACACAGTGATTCTGAAGAATTACATCATAATGATGCTGCATCAGAGAATGGCAAACCTAAGCAGCAACAACAAATGGTGTCTACATCCACCTCTATATCCAATATCAAATTCCCAATTCTCAAAAAGGAGGAGTATGATATCTGGCCCATGGAGATGGAACACTATTTGGAATACATTGATAATGATGTATGGAAGGTGATTCAAAATGGAAACTCGAAGAAGAGGATCTATGTAGGCAAGGATGGTACTGTCAGGGTACTTCCAGCAGTCTCTGCTGCAGAGATCCATGCTGTAGAGAAAGAGAGGAAAGCAAGGACCATCCTTCTGATGGCCATTCCAAATGAACACCTAAGAAGATTCCATGGAATGGATGATGCTAAAGATATCTTGGAAGCCGTTAGAACTCGTTTTGGAGGGAATGCAAACTCCAAAAAGATGCAGAAGGCTGTTCTCAAGAAGCAATTTGAAGCATTCACCATTCCTAGTTCTGAAGGTTTGGGAAAGGATATGAAGGATTCCAACATCTGCTCTCTCAATTGGAAGCACATGGTTCCCCTGTATCTACTGAAGATGCAAACCACAAGTTCCTTAGATCCTTTCCTGCTGAATGGTCAACTGTGGCCATGTCTATGAGATTAAAAGAAGATGTGGATACTTGGTCAATTGATGACCTATTCAATAACCTTAGGGTTTTTGAACATGACATCAATGGGGGGTTAAAGACATCTTCTAGTGCAGCCAATGTTGCCTTTGTTGGACAAGGCAAGACCAGTACTAACAAGGTTAATACTAGTGGATTTAATTCTGGCAGTTATGCTTCTTCTTCAAGGGACTCAAGAGAAAGAGATGTTCCTAGTGGTTTTGCTGATTACTAATTATCACATAATCATAGGATGATTATATGATAATTAATCCTATTAGCTTATTGACCAAACTCAATAATACTTAACACATATTCATTATAACCCCTTAATTTAGTTTATAAACATCATTTACCCAATTCCCCCAATTAGGGTTCATAAACCCTAACCTTCCAATCATCAATTAACTTAAGCAATTACTTACTTGAAAGGATGATTGGTACTAACTTAATTATTGATTTGGAGCACTAATCTTTCACCAAATTGATCATCAAGGAAAACATGGTTTTCCCTCCTTCTTGGCTATGTCGACACACACACACACACACTCACACCTATAGATAATTCTGAATTATCTAAAAGCCTGGATTTCTAGTGTTATTTTTCTGCAACCCAAAGTTATTTCCCAACTTGACACATTAAGCCCCTGAAGTCCATTTACTTCTAATTCAGCCACATGTAACTTTATAACATATTTACTACTTGGCAATATTAGTCCTTTAAGTCCATCTTTCTTATAAATGTGACACATCATACTTTCTATAACTATTCACATAAACTTTGACTATTAACTTGACTATCGGGTTGACTAACCAATCCCATAAGTCCTTAAGTCTTATAAAAGTCATAGTCAACTATTCTGATGACATTATTGTAATAATTTCTTAGGCCCGGTTTTAGGGTTTTACACCTTCGCTACAACTTTCCCTTTGTAGTGATTGTCCTTGGTTTTCAACTTAGGACAATCTCTCTTCCAATGACCTTTTTCATGACAAAAGGCACATTCATCTTTGCTTAGTCTCTGCCTCGACTTGGATCTCCATCTCTTATCGGTACCCTTCTTCTGCGAACGACCTCTGGCTAGCAAAACCTCTGAGTCTCCACTTGAACAAATCTGCTTGTCCTTCCGTCTCGGTTCTTTACTATACAAAGCAGCACAAACTTCAGTAAGAGACACATCATCCTTCCCATTAAGTAGAGTTGTTTTAAGCATGGTAACAGTATCAATGCTAGATCCTGGTCTTTGAACACCTCATCCATATTCATCAAATTGGTTACCAGTTGGTTAAAACTGGTAATGTGATCATTCATCGTGGTACCTGGTACGTAAGTAAAGCGAAAGAGTCACTTCTTCATAAAGAGCTTATTCTGACAATTTTTCTTCAGAATTTCTATTCCAACGCCACCCACGGTTTATAGGCAGATGTTTCTTTTGAGAAAGCATATCGTTGCTCTCTCGAAAGACATGAACGAACTGTACCACAAGCTAACCGATTGATGGTTAACCAATTCTTGTCTTCTACATCCTCTGGTTTACATTCTTCAATGGCAATGTCTAGACCTCGCTGAAAAAGAACGTCTAGAACCTCACTTTGCCACATACCAAAATGGCTTGTGCCATCAAAAACCTCCACCGCCAATCATGCATTCGTCAAGACTGGTCTAGCCCAACTTGGAGATGTTGGATCCACCGATGTGGAAGGTTTGTCAACTATGCCATCCACCATTTCATGTACAAATTAATTTTCAATAGCTTCAACTAAAAAACCAACAGAATTCTTTTTTGGTGTGGAGGATCAAATTTAATTGCAACTACAGAACATACAAAGAATAACCTCGTCTCTTGATACCACTTATTGTGGAATAACCGCGATAATATCCCACCGACTAGGTAAAGAATGTGTATGTTTCAACACCACAACTATACCTCAAACTAGCTTATTGAAAATTAGACAATACTAAAAGAACAAGAGAATGCAACACCAAACTTTCTTATATATTTCTTATACTAGAAACATATTACAAACTACAAGTAGAGAGGAAGAAATTAAGAACACTACAAGATTGCTTGTATGTGTGTTTTTTTTGGTGTGCTAAAACTCAAAGGAAAGCTATAACACCCCCATTTTCGGATTGCAACGGAAGGGACATGAGGTGCTATATATCGATCACATAGTACAAACATAATAAACAAGTTTTCATACATGAAATATTTAATAAACATAAACCATAAAAGGTTATTATGTTTTACAAGTAGTCCCAAAAGTTTACAAGTTCAAAAGATACAATAATAATAAAAGTCTTTAATATTTTAGAACATAAACATTTGAAAACATGAGCCATCTTTAATCGATAATCATTCCTTGCGCGGCCCATCCAAGCTGAGGTACTTACGGACCTGAGATAAAACATGCTAAAAGTCAACAAATAATGTTGAGTGAATTTATAGAGTTTAGTAATAATAAAGTGAATACAAGTAATCATTCATCAGGTAACAAGTATGATCAGTACTTGTCGGTTATTAGATTATAACATAGAGCTCATGAAACCGAACCTTAACCAAGTTTATAATTTGCCCCGGTAGGGTAATATTTGCCATTTACCTCATATTCTCAATATTATATGACCGTTGAAAGATGAGAGCTACTCATTCGGCCAGGCTGGTCAATGCCCAATATGCATATTTATAATATTAGCGTTTACACAAAATTAACGGTTCATGATGGGGACTTAATTGGCAAGTGTTACTCATTATCTTATAATCATGTATTCGGGTCAAGCATACCAAAAAGCTACTTGTATTCGTTTTGTAAAACTAGCATGTATCCCCCTCGCGAGGTTTATAAATCATTTAAAAGATTAAAAGCGAGGCTATAAACTCACTTGTAGTGTTGGAGCTAAGAGTAAGGAATGGATGTGTCAAATAAGGCGCGTTCACAATCCGCAACCTATCATGATTAAATATTTTCTAACTTAGATTTAATAAAAAAAATGTTATGAATGCAAATGTATATGTCATTTATACCACTCTTATGTACTCAAAATATATTGTTGTTGAAAATAAAATTTTACATCTACGTATAAGGTAATAATGAATATTACTTGTTGTTGGTATTTTTAGTGAAACAATAACTTTCGAAAAATCTTAACTAATTCGTTATAAGTCCGTTTTTCAAGAATTTTATATCCCCGGTTAGCTCTAAACAAGTACTAATACATTTTTATCATGTTGGTACATTTTAATGAAGGTTAGGGACCTGTTTTCATTGAAGACTTTATTACATCAGCAACCTATTTTCAGATTTTATAAGAAAACACTAGTAACTTGTTTATAGCGTAAATTTCTCGTTTCAAACTCATTTTAATCCGTTCTTTTTGCAATGGTTTCCTTTTATTCTTAACTTTCTGAGTACCTTGTCAAAAATAAGTCATGAGTTGCTGAGTTTTCCAGAATTTATAAAAATGTCCAGGTGGTCTAAAAATGGTTAAACATAATTTGGTATAACTTGTTTTTAGCATAACTTTTTCGTTATAAACCCGTTTTTACCCGTTCTTTCGGCCATGGCTTCATCTTAAAATGTATTTTCTTTATCTTAGGTCAAAAATGGGTTCCAACCTANTGACCAAAAGCCCAAAATAGTGAAAATACCATGATTACTATCAAAACAAAGAAAGTATATAGAGTGATCAGTTAATGTTGAATGGCAGGACGCCAACATCAATTGATCAATATGAATATCGAAAGTGGATAGTTGATTGCCGCCACAAGGTGTTCGTTATGTACTTTGACAGCGAAAAATGCAAATTTTACATTTATTTGTTTATTTTATCAAAACAAAACTATACTATTTTCTAAGTTAACCTATGTATTAACATGTGAACACATGTTTAACTCAATCGATACTATTTTTTATCACAACCACTCAAGATAGTTGATGATGATCAAAACTAAACATGTATTAATATCTAAATTATAGTCGGCACACGGCAAGCTAACACCCACCTTTGTTTATGAAAAGTTGAAAACTATTTAAAAAGTACGTCATCCAGTTGTTCCAAGAGTATCTACACTATTTTACTTAAACATGTTTCACTATTTCTAATATATTCTTTAGATAAAAAGTAACTTATTTAATATCTAAATACTTCATATTTCCATTTAACTAAAAAATACTTCAAATATATAGCAGATGCATCAAAGCGAATTCTTTTTTACAGGGATAATTACTAAAATGGCCAAGTTGCCCAATCGTTGGATATTTTTGACCTTAAAAGAAAATTATATTGACCAGTTGTCCAACGCAACTTTAAAGAGGGGGACACATGGCGCGCCCATGGGACGCCAAGTGTCCAAGGTTGCCCAAAATTTGACAAAGTTGCCCAAAAAATGTCAGAGTTGCACAAAAAATCGCCATATGTCGTCCCAAAAAATCGACACGCGTCCCCCCTTTAAAAGTTGCGTTGGACAACTGGTCAATATAAGAATTTTTTTTTAAAGGTCAAAAATGCCCAACGATTGTACAACTTGGCCATTTTAATAATTATCCCTTTTTTATATTATATGATAAAGTAAGGTGCAGTTAACTGTCTTCTAAAATTGGCCGGTTAGCAATTGTACTAGTCTCGTGTTTATCTAGAGTTCAGGCATATTTAAGTTTCAAAAAATTTGAGCAAGTTCAAGCATATTTAACCAACCAACTGAGCAATTTCAAGCATACTTAAGTTTCAAAAAAATTGAATTTAAAGTGGTTAAAAGGGTAATGAATTGAAAGTTGAGGTTTACTCGGGTCAGAAAGGAAACCCGGCTTGTGTGTATGTATTTTATGCGAACGTGGTTTAATTTTGTTAGCAATTTTCTGAATCAACTTGATTTATACTCATTTTTTAAAATGAAAAGTAGAACCGTCAACCTTAGCCCGTCACGTATGAAATGCTTTACATTCAGTGGGCCGTATTACAAACCATTGATATATATAAGGAGATGATGGTGATGGTTGTCTGGAGATATTATGAATTTTAATTAAAAAAATAAACAAAAATTCAATAACAAAATCAAAAGGAAGAACATAAGAGTATTTTCGTCAATGCATTTAAAAAGTTAGCGAACTTGTTTATAATTTAAAAGTATTTTAGCGAACATCACAATTTTTGTAATAATTTGTGCAGCTCGATTAATTTGGAAAAATATGTTGCGTATTTTTAGTATTCACCATTGTAGTAATTCTAGCTTTCTAGTATTGGTTGCAACAAATATATATTCTTGTAACTCTTTTTAACATAAATCTTCTATACATTTCCATGCATGTATGTAAAAATAAAAAAGGTACTAAAATTCGTGCAAGCTAGCAGCGCATATCTTTGTCAAACACAGCTCCCACATTACATCATTCATTTGTTAATTTATATTTTCAATGTTTGGACAAAGTTTTAAGAACGAAATAAATATATCTTGGTAGCAAGTGCTCAAACGCCAACAAATTGTCGTTTCTTGCAAAGTGATAATTTATGTTAGGTCAACTCTATAAGATGCTTGTTAAAAGAAAACTCTAAGAAGTGATCATCACTGGACAAGTGAGTATTTGATTAAAATGCTGAGAAGATACCTTGGTTTATATATATGGTTGAAAAATCAAAAGCATGGTTAACTTGTATGTTTAATGCTATATACAATTAAATCAATGTATGATATATGGATATATATTGTATATTGTTTGTATGTCTCTTTGGTTATTTGAATTTCTTAATTATTTTATGCGTCTAAAACCATTATCTTTTATATAATAAAAGAATTACATCATTTCGGAGTTTTTTTAACAAAACAATCTTAGTGGAAAAAAAAATTGGACCAATAGGAATGCTCAATTTTGACACATAGGCGAAATCGAGCAATATGATTGGCCAATAAAAAGTAAAAATTGAATTGATTTTGGTCAAAATTAAATAAATTTGGTGGAGAATTTGATTGAGAAAAAAACACATAAAAATATAGGTGTCAAATTTATAAAAATAAAAACTTTAAAAAAAAGAGGTAATTAATAAAACATTAGTTGTTGAATTGTAAATATATTATATGGAGTTAAGTGTAAAATTATAAATCTCCAGATTTTTTTATAACTTTAAATAATAAACAAATAACCCCTTACACTTTATACCCCCTACACTTTATAATATGAACTTTGTTTACAATTACATGAGTATTAGTATTGGTTTTAGACTTTCATCAATTAAACTTACAAAATTTATAAATGTACGAATTGGTTTTAATATACGTTAAATACTTTTAAAATAAATATTAGTTTCAAACTTTCATCTATTAAAATATCTTTTCACTATGTACGTTAAATATAAATAAGAACTCATGTTATCCTATTTAAAAGTTTAATCTATAAGTACACGGGTTTGAATATTAAATACAGTTAAATTATTATTAACGGTAATATAAATATCAAATGGTAAGTACGAGTGTTGATGTGATATGAAAATAAATATATACTTATAACGACTCATGTAATTATTATTTAAAGTTTATATACGGATACCCGGAAAAACATTTTTAAAAAACTTCATCAACGCTCATTATGTGCTATTAAACTCGCACATTTTGTACAACATGATATCAATGGTTGAAGTTAAGCAACAACATCAACCTCAACATTAACATCTATGTCAGCTAAATAAAGTTAAATATTTCATGCAATAAAATTTTTACAAAATATTAATTGATATTAATACATAATGAAAAACTCATGCATACTTATTAGTTGTACTTATATCATAATTTTAACGGATAAATTCTAATATATCCATATATAGTAAACAAAAATTTTAAAATAAATTTGATTTATGTGTAAACCCATGTGATCAAAGAACCTTTGGCCCAATAACATTATAAGGAGACACGCTCAAGAATCCAATACAAGGTCGATGCCACGGTTATATTTACAATTTCTGCTATAAAGAATAGTGCTTTTTCTTTTTCATATCACGGCCCAATAACATTATAAGGCTCGGATCGGTAAAAAGCTCGAACGAGCCGAGCCTAAACGAGCTCGAGCCTAAGTTTGGGCTCATTTAATAATCGAGCTCGAGCCCGAGCTCTATACAAAAAGCTCGAGTAGGCTCGCGAGCCTAAACGAGCCTTATAAATATATATGTCAATATATTGACTATATGTATAAACGAGCTTAAAAGTAGTAAACGAGCTCGAGCCTCATGTAATTAACGAGCTGAGCTCTATTTGAACTTTGTTATCTTTAATACATCATATAAATTAGTCGAGCTCGAGCCGAGCTCGAGCTTGTGAAAATTTTCACGAGCCGAGCTTGAGCTCAAAATATAAGGCTCGAAACGAGCTCGACCCCGAGCTCGAGCTTTATACATATAAACGAGCCGAGCTCGAGCTCTGGCGAGCTCGGGCTCGGCTCGGCTCGTTTCCACCCCTAGTCATAAAGGGATTAGGCATAAACAACTTTAGAATGTACAAGTTATAGGGCCCTGTACTTATTATGAGTAAGTTTGAATGAGATATTACAACAAACATCGACCTTGAGCGATTAAATTTGGACGGCGAACTATATCCTTTCTGATGACGTATAGTCTCCACTCGGGTCACGGACCCGATTAGTAAACAATACTAACACTTAAGCCCACCACGAGCGGGCCGCTATAACAATAACTGGACTACCAGTTAGAGGGTTTGGGCCCACAAGGCCCAAGCCCAAAGTTATTAACGGATTAAGATACGGGATATCTCCTAAATAAAGGAGATATATACCAAATACCCGATATCGGCGAATAGGCCGAAGAGTGAGGAGCACGAAACCTTATCGGTTACGTGTATATAAATAGGGCATCATAGCTCTCGTCTAAGGTACGATTTACAAACCCTAAACTCTTCACAAACCCTAAATTCGATTACTTACTCTCACGCCGGAGGATAATCGGGGGAGACAATCCATCGATAAGCCTAACGGTGTTTGTTGCTTTCATAGTGCGCAGGTCCCCAAGCATTATCATCTAATTGATACGAGAACAGGAACCCAAACAAGGAACGCCCAACTTTTGTATCAACAAGTAGCGCTATAACACCCCCATTTTCAGGTTTGCAGCAGAAGGGACATGAGGTGCTATATATCGATCACATAGTACAAACATAATAAACAAGTTTTCATACATGAAATATTTAATAAACATAAACCATGAAAGGTTATTATGTTTTACATTAAGTCCCAAAAGTTTACAAGTTCAAAAGATACAATGATAATAAAAGTCTTTAATATTTTAGAACATAAACATTTAAAAACATGAGCCATCTTTGATCGATAATCTTTCCTTGCGCGGCCCATCCAAGCTGAGGTACTTACGGACCTGAGATAAAACATGCTAAAAGTCAACAAATAATGTTGAGTGAATTCATAGAGTTTAGTAATAATAAAGTGAATACAAGTATCATTCATCGGGTAACAAGTATGATCAGTACTTGTCGGTTATTAGATTATAACATAGAGCTCATGAAACCGAACCTTAACCAAGTTTATCATTTGCCCCGGTAGGGTAATATTTGCCATTTACCTCATATTCTCAATATTATATGACCGTTGAAAGATGAGAGCTACTCATTCGGCCAGGCTGGTCAATGCCCAATATGCATATTTATAATATTAGCGTTTACACAAAATTAACGGTTCATGATGGGGACTTAATTGGCAAGAGTTACTCATTATCTTATAATCATGTATTCGGGTCAAGCATACCAAAAAGCTACTTGTATTCGTTTTGTAAAACTAGCATGTATCCCCCTCGCGAGGTTTATAAATCATTTAAAGATTAAAAGCGAGGCTATAAACTCACTTGTAGTGTTGGAGCTAAGAGTAAGGAATGGATGTGTCAAATAAGGCGCGTTCACAATCCGCAACCTATCATGATTAAATATTTTCTAACTTAGATTTAATAAAAAAAATGTTATGAATGCAAATGTATATGTCATTTATACCACTCTTATGTACTCAAAATATATTGTTGTTGAAAATAAAATTTTACATCTACGTATAAGGTAATAATGAATATTACTTGTTGTTGGTATTTTTAGTGAAACAATAACTTTCGAAAAATCTTAACTAATTCGTTATAAGTCCGTTTTTCAAGAATTTTATATCCCCGGTTAGCTCTAAACAAGTACTAATACATTTTTATCATGTTGGTACATTTTAATGAAGGTTAGGGACCTGTTTTCATTGAAGACTTTATTACATCAGCAACATATTTTCAGATTTTATAAGAAAACACTTGTAACTTGTTTATAGCGTAAATTTCTCGTTTCAAACTCATTTTAATCCGTTCTTTTTGCAATGGTTTCCTTTTATTCTTAACTTTCTGAGTACCTTGTCAAAAATAAGTCATGAGTTGCTGAGTTTTCCAGATTTTATAAAAATGTCCAGGCTGTCTCAAATGGTTAAACATAAATTTGGTATAACTTGTTTTTAGCATAACTTTTTCGTTATAAACCCGTTTTTACCCGTTCTTTCGGCCATGGCTTCATCTTAAAGTGTATTTTCTTTATCTTAGGTCAAAAATGGGTTCAAACCTACTGAGTTTTCTGTATTTTCAAAATATGACCAGAAGCTTATTTTTAATGTCAAAAATGGTTTTCTCATCCTATAACTATTCTAATTTCACCATCAATCCAATCCAACAATCCCATAAACTACCATACACCTCCTCAAGGTGTCATGGGTTCCTAAATAACATCAAAACATCTCTACACCAAAACACTACATATATACATATCATAAGTTTAACAAAACATAAGATTTGAGTGGTACAAATTACATCTACTTGCATGCATATAAAATTTAATTAAAATGTGGTAGAAATATACCAAGAACAATGAAAGTTTAATAATTTACTCACTTGGAAGATTACTAGTTTATTAGCAAGAAAACCCTAATTAATCCATAGGTTTATATTTCAAAACCTTGTAATGGATGTCTATGAGTACTTTTATATTCTTGTTCTTCAAAAATTATGATCTCTTGATGGTGTAGGAATTGGAACGAGCTAGGGAGGGTGAGCAAGGAGGAGAGAAAGTTTTTGGTGATATAAACTATGATCTTATGAAATTTACATGCAAGTTTGGTAGCAAAGTGAGTTAGTGGAGTGTTATGGTGTAATCTTTGGAGTCCATGTGTCCTTGAGACACATTATGGCCGGCCACATAGCTAGGAGTGGGGCAAAGTTATAAATTTTGTCCCACTTTGTTTTTACGGGGTACCGTTTAGTGCATAGCTTGAGTAGTTTTGACGTTTTCGGGTACCGGGTTAATTAGAAATAATTTTTAATGGTACCATAGTGATGAAATACTATTGTAAAAATTATGAAAATATAATTTTTGTAGATGATGGGTTTTTCAATAACTTTTACTTTATTACTACGAATACTTTCGTAGTTATACGTTTTTGATAGTTTTAAGTAATTAATTCCCAAAATAAAAGTGAAAGTAACTTTTTAATATTAGGATTTCAAAGAAAAAAATAGTGGAGTACATGAAATGTAGAGTGGACATAGTATAGTTGTGGTCAAATGAATTGGATGTACACGAATAACTTCCTACGAAGTTAATTTATTAAAAATAGGATAGTTATTAAATAAACTATTATTTAGAAATGTCACAGCACGTACCACTTAGGAGAGCTCCGTCCCGGAGCTTAACTCGTTTTATCTCCTGACGGCTCATCAGTGAAAAGATGAGGATACTTTCCCCGGATTTGATCTTCGCGCTCCCACGTGTACTCTTGTCCTCGCCGGGTATTCCAACGAACCTTGACAATAGGGATGCGACTTTGCTTGAGTTGTTTTACCTCACGATCCATGATCTCTACAGGTTCTTCTATGAAGTGTAGCTTGTCATCGATCCGAAGTTCTTCTAATGGAATGATAAGACTTTCATCCGACAAACACTTTTTGAGGTTAGAAACGTGAAAAGTGTTGTGAATGCCTTGAAGTCCTTCAGGTAGCTCTAATTTATACGCCACCGGACCAACTCTAGCTAAGATCTTGAATGGTCCGATATATCGTGGACTTAGCTTCCCACGCTTACCAAAACGAATTACACCTTTCCATGGCAAAACCTTGAGCATAACTTTATCACATACATTGAACTCCAAAGGTCGGCGTCTAACATCGGCATAACTTTTCTGGCGGCTACGGGCAGTTAACAAACGGTTCTTGATTTGAACAATCTTCTCCGTTGTTTCACGAATCATTTCTGGCCCTGTGAGTTGAGTATCTCCAACCTCACTCCAGCTAACGGGTGATCTACACTTTCGTCCGTAGAGAGCTTCGAACGGTGCAGCCTTGATGCTTGCGTGATAACTATTGTTGTAGGAGAATTCGACTAATGGTAAATGTCGATCCCAACTACTTCCAAAGTCAATCACACACGCCCTTAGCATGTCTTCTAGAGTTTGTATTGTTCGCTCGCTTTGACCATCCGTTTGCGGGTGGTACGCCGTACTCATATCTAAATTCGTATCCAACGCCTTCTGAAGTGACTTCCAAAACCCCGATGTAAATCGGCTATCTCTGTCGGATATAATAGAAATAGGCACACCATGTCTACAAACAATCTCTTTCAAGTATAGCCGAGCAAGTTTCTCCATACCATCAGTCTCTTTTATTGGTAGGAAATGAGCAGATTTCGTCAAGCGATCCACAATGACCCAAATTGCATCATACCCACTTGGAGTTCTAGGAAGCTTAGTGATGAAATCCATGGTGATTCTTTCCCATTTCCAAATAGGAATATCGGGTTGTTGAAGAAAACCGGCTGGCTTTTGATGTTCCGCCTTCACTTTCGCACAAGTTAGGCACTTGCTAACATAGGTGGCAATCTCAGCCTTCATATTGGGCCACCAATACAGTTGTTTCAGATCGTGGTACATCTTATCTGAACCCGGATGAATAGAATATTTGGATTTGTGAGACTCGTGCATGATTAAGTCTCTCAAACCTCCAAATAACGGTAACCAAACACGATTACCAAAACATCGGGTTCCATCGGGACGAGTCTCAAATATTGGTTTGATCCCCTGCCCGAGATTCTCGGCTTTCACATTTTCTTCTTTTATTGCTTCTTCTTGAGCCTTAAGAATTTGTTCCGGTAACTTCGGGAGAATTGTGGTTGTCATAACCAAGGATCTAACACGTAATGGTTTTGCCCTTTCCTTTCGGCTCAAGGCATCAGCCACCACGTTTGCTTTCCCTGGGTGATAACGAATATCACAATCGTAATCACTTAGGAGTTCGATCCATCTTCGTTGTCTCATGTTAAGCTCTTTTTGATCAAGGATGTATTGGAGACTCTTGTGATCTGTATACACCGTACACTTCGTACCGTACAAGTAGTGTCTCCATAGTCTAAGAGCAAAAACTACAGCACCCAATTCTAGATCATGGGTCACATAGTTTTCTTCATGAGTTCTCAATTGTCGAGAAGCATATGCTATGACCTTTTGTCGTTGCATCAATACTGCTCCAAAACCTTTATTCGATGCATCACAATAGACTACAAAATCTTCCGCCCCATCCGGTAATGCCAAGATAGGTGCGCTACAAAGTTTCTGTTTTAATGTTTGGAAAGCCTCTTCTTCGTCTTTACCCCACTCATACTTCTTATTCTTCTCGGTCAGCTTGGTAAGAGGTTTGGCTATTATAGAAAAACCTTCAATGAATCTTCGATAATAGCCAGCAAGTCCTAAGAATTGCCTCACTTCTGTTGGTGACTTCGGTGCAGTCCAATTTTGGATAGCTTCAATCTTCGAAGGATCCACATGAACACCTTTACTATTGATCACATGGCCGAGAAATTGTACAGATTCTAGCCAAAATTCACATTTCGAGAACTTGGCGTACAATTGCTCCTTTTTGAGTAACTCCAAAATAATCTTCAAGTGTTCTTCGTGTTCCTCCTTGCTCTTGGAGTAAATCAGAATATCATCAATGAATACAATTACAAACTTGTCGAGGTACGGTTTGCACACTCGATTCATCAAGTCCATGAATATCGCTGGTGCATTTGTCAATCCAAACGGCATCACTTGGAACTCGTAGTGACCATACCGAGTTCTAAATGCAGTAATTGGAGTGTCTTTTTCTCGGATGCGGAGCTGATGGTAACCTGATCGTAGGTCAATCTTGGAATATACACTTGAGCCTTGAAGTTGATCAAATAAATCGTCAATCCTAGGGAGTGGATAACGATTTTTGACCGTCAACTTGTTAAGCTCGCGGTAATCGATACACATACGAAAAGACCCGTCTTTCTTCTTCACAAACAACACCGGAGCTCCCCAAGGCGACGAGCTCGGTCGAATGAATCCTTTCTCCGACAACTCTTGTAGTTGTTCCGATAGCTCCTTCATTTCTGATGGTGCTAAACGATAAGGTGCACGTGCCACAGGTGCAGCGCCGGGCACTAATTCAATTTGGAACTCTACTTGTCGATGTGGTGGAAGTCCCGGTAGATCGTCGGGAAACACTTCCGAAAAATCACGGACAATCGGTACATCTTCTAATCGTCTTTCGATTGATCCCTTCTCTGTCACTTGTGCTAGATACAATTGGCACCCTTGTCCAATGTACCTTTGAGCCTTGATACGAGTTATGACTTTTAAATGAGACTTGCCTCTATCGCCTTCGATTATTAGTGTTTTGTTGTTGTATGGCATGCGAACAATCTTTTCACTACAAATGATTGCTGCGTTTCGGTAGGATAACCAATCCATTCCAATAATGACATCAAAAGTACCAAGTTCAATTGGCATGAGGTCAATACTAAATGGATGGTTCGCTAGAATTATGGTACAACCCTTTAGAACAGTGTTGGTACTAACCAATTTCCCATCGGCTAATTCTACTTCATAACTATAGTTTAACTTAATCGGGTTAATATTTATCAGCACACTAAAACTAGTGGACACAAAGCTCTTGTCGGAACCCGAATCAAATAAAACTTTAGCATAATGATTATTGAGTAGAAACGTACCCGTCACGACATTCGGGCCTTGTTGCTCTCCCATTGCATACGCCTTAGCACGATTATTCCCACCTTTATCATTTCCTTTGTTTGGACAATGGTTACTCTTGTGCCCCTTCTCCCCACAGCCATAGCAAGTTACCACCTCACCTTTATCATTTCCCTTATTCGGACAATTGTTACTCTTGTGCCCTTTCTCCCCACAGCCATAGCAAATTACAATTGGCTGTGTATTAGCACCAGTAGCAGTAGCCTTACCCTTACAATCGTTTGCCATATGACCGTTCTTTCCACAAGTGGTACATTTTGCATTGCAGTAACCAGTGTGATGTTTCTTGCAACGATTACAATATGGATAATTTCCAGCATATCCACCTTTTCCAGTTGGAGCATCAGTCATTGCCTTCGCATTCTCTTGTCTTTTATTTTGCTGATGGTGATCATTGTTGTAACCCTGGTTGTTGTTGTTTCCTTTCTTGTCATCATCCCACTTTCTTTTGTGTTGATTGTTGTTATTGTTGTTCGTATTCTGAGCCAATCCATACTCTACCACTTGAGCCATAAGCTTTTGAGTGATAACAATAGCTGCATCTAGAGTTTGTGGATTAGAGGATGTCACGTCTCCTTTAATGCTTCTTGGAAGACCTTTAAGAAAAGCTTCTATTTCCTTCTCGAAATCTGGCACCATACTAGGACACAAAGCCTTCAACTCTTGGAACCTTCGAATGTAAGTTTCGATATCATAATTCTTCACTTTCAAATCATAAAACTCGGTTTCAAGCAACCTTATTTCACTACGAGGACAGAACTTATTAGTTGCCAATTTCTTGAAATCGGTCCATGTAGTTTCATAAGCTCTTTCCATCCCGATGGGTTGAGCGTACGAGTTCCACCATGACTTAGCATATTCTATCATAGTACCCACGGCATATTGAACTTTGCAATCTTCTGCGCATTTGCTAAGTATGAACGTGTTCTCGACACTTTCAAACCAGCGGATCAATCCAACCGCCCCTTCAGTTCCCTTAAACTTAATAGGATCACAACCCAGAAATTGTTTATAAGTGCAACCACGCACTACAGCGCCAGTTGCAGCCCCAGCGGCTCCAGCACCGCCACCGGCAGCCCCAGTGTCATTAACCCTTGCGGCACGATCCTCGGCTAAAGCCTGGGCAACACTATCAGCGATTAGCTTTCGAATTTCAGCGTTTGTCATCTTCTTTGGTGGCATGATTCTATCACAACACAAGAAAATTTTGATGAGTATTTATACAATGA
>LBNU01032555.1:0-12141 GCA_014162995.1 Artemisia annua
TGTTATTTACCTCATCCATATCCTCATCATGTGTTTAGTAGAATCTAACCCAAACATGTTCCTAAGTATCTCAAATCCTTCTCTAGCCATTTCAAGTTCTAAGTCCGATTGGTAAGAATCTTCCTCAATAACTTGATCACTATATTCTATTTGCCTAAAGGATTCATCATGTGTTCCTTGAGATTCAAAGTCATTGATCATAAAACCTAGGTCTTTTTGCTCAATGTGATCATGTTCGGCTAAATCCTCCTCAATTGTTTCCTCAAGTTGTGATGTGTACGAACCCATTAATTCAATTAACTTATGGTTCACGGTTAGGAGGCTTTCCTCAAAATCTTTCCAAAGGATCTTACTAAAAGGAATTGATCCTAACAACGATTGTTTAATAGAGGCCACACATGCACACAATTCATCAAACCTATCAAACTTTACACCCAACTCCTCTTGTATATATACAAGATCACTTAAAAATTCATTGGAACAACAAGAAGCAAATCTATCCGAGTTAACTAATTGTTCCTCTATTGTTAGTGATCTAAATGGAATTTCATCTGCCATGATGACAAATGAAAATGGTTTTACGAACAAAGGGCACGAAGAAAAGATAGACTAAAAAAAACCTATAAAAATAAAATAAAAATCTCACTAGAATGGAATCTAATGAGTAGACCTAAGTAAAAAATAAAATTTTCAACCTAAACAATAGCTATTCCCTGGCANTCTATCCGAGTTAACTAATTGTTCCTCTATTGTTAGTGATCTAAATGGAATTTCATCTGCCATGATGACAAATGAAAATGGTTTTACGAACAAAGGGCACGAAGAAAAGATAGACTAAAAAAAACCTATAAAAATAAAATAAAAATCTCACTAGAATGGAATCTAATGAGTAGACCTAAGTAAAAAATAAAATTTTCAACCTAAACAATAGCTATTCCCTGGCAACGGCGCCAAAAACTTTGATGCGCGGGATTACGACTACGCACTAGGGTTTTATTTCTCAAGGGATCTTGAAAAGCTTGCAATCCTCACCAGGCAGTGTACCTGACCGATGTAGTATAGTGTAGTGGCAAGTACCGGGGGATTGATCGTTCTCTGCGAGAATAGTGTCGTTAGGATTGAAAAGCTACTCTAATAGGTCTAGGGGTGAGGGAAGATTCTTTTTGTATTTTATTGTTTTTATGAAAGCAAGTAAAAATCTCGGGTTTGGAGGAGTGGGCGGAATTAGTTGCTAATCAACTAACCCAAATACTACTAATGCAAATAAAATAAAATAACAAGAAAATAAATGTTGGTGAAAAACTATATGGAGAGGAGTGTGTTTACTTAGATTTTCTTACTCCCTAACTATCTTTTATCGATTGATTAGTGTGTATTAATTGCGTGGATGACGGATTGTATTCCTTAATAACGGTCGGGGGGGTGTGTACGGACTTCCCCAACTCTATAAGCTCCTACTTCACTCCTATGTCGAGCCGGCTAAGAAGCTCCTAACATGGGATCACTAGAATTAACTCATGCATTAAATACAATCAAATAACCTTAGTACACCTTGGTTCATGTTTCTTAAGACGTTCAAGCATGTTACCAATTGGAAGTCTGCCAGTTTTCTTAAGCCTAACATCGATAAATAATCATCCAATACAACTAATAACGCACCATTCAATCAATAATCAATAGTTAGGTTTCATTAGATCTAAGCAAACACAAAGAAAACCTAGTCTAGCATGTTAAATAAAAGACAAGCGTAAGATAGAATCAAACAACACATAGACATATTGAATGATTAATTGATTATTTATCTTCAATGTAACATGAGAGATCCAAGGGTATGAAACCCTTAAAAAAGCTGTAAAAAGCGTCTAGGGTTTCTCCCTAAAAGGTTCCACCAAAAGTTCCACCCTTATGACTAAAAATTGTGAGAATATATATAGAAAATCAGATCTGACGGCGTCTCGTTATAGCCTTGACGCCGTCACCTCGCCGTGTTTAGGGTTTCTTGATAGCCTTCTTGACGCCGTCTCCCTTTAATCTCCCAAAATTCGTTCTGGCCTATCAAGGCTTGACGCCGTCAGCTCCATGCTTGACGCCGTCTGGAGTACTATTCCAGCAGATTTTAGCACTTTGTCAAATTCTTCACTTTAATGCTCCAAAAATGTCCAAAATGCTTCCTTTTCCAGAATTTCTCTCCAAAGTACCTAAAATGCCAAAAGGAACGATTTAGGGCAATAATTGATCAAATAAATACGATTTAGGGCTTAAATGACCCCCGAAAAGCGGTACACTTTTCGCCTCATCAAATATTCTGAAGCATATTCCAAGTGGATGATAACTCACTCATCGCATGTTGTACTTTGTACTTTGTAGCTATATATATGTATGTTTGTAATAGAGATAGTCATGGATCCTAAACAAACAAAATATACTTAGTATTAGTTAGTATTAGTTGATAGGATTATCCTCTCATTGAATCTCAAGCTTAGCTTGGATCAATGAGAGTTTATTGTCATTCTAACGGGGATAATATACTGAAATTATCCCCGTAAAGAAGCTGAGGATGTTACATGTAGTCATGTAGGAATTGAGTAATCTTGTAACTTTCGTTCATTATTATTAATGAAGTTCTAATTTATGTTTATCAAGATTTGCTCAAATTTCATGGACCAACAGATAGCTTTGCCCGTAGGGACTAATATTATATAAAAGGAAAAGTTAGTGTGTAATGAGCCAATATATACCCCTCATGACTCTCCATGAGGGGTGTGGGAAAGTTTTGCAGTTCATTATTTTTCAATCAAATAAACATTCTTTCTTTCACCTTTCCCTCTCTACTTTCTCTCTCTAGGATGTTTAGTGTTTATCATCAACTCGACCTCCTGACCTCATATATTCATGTGAATCTTTGATACTTACAAAATCTCTTTTATAACTATTCTAGGAAGCATTTATATATAAGCAATCAACTCTGAAAAGCCTTGAAAAAGAGAGCCATAAATGTTAGATTTTGTACCCCGACGATATGCCAAAGCATTGCCCGACTAGTCTAGGCTGTGGGATGGTATGGAATTTTCCATTGACCATCGGGATGAGCGGAATTGCTTCATCGGCATTAGTTTAGGCTTGAATAAATAAGGTAGCCCACTTTCATAAAGGCTTATACTAAGCCATATCAAAAAATGGGGTTCGATATAGGGAGTCACCGGCGCTCGCCGGATGTATCACTCATCCCGCTCCTAAGGTAAGGAGTCTTCTGTGTGTTAGAATCTTTACGGGAATGAATCGCTTTGCTCACTTTAAATGTTATCACTGTTTGATGTTGGCGTGTCGTTCAATTTACCTATAGTGAATGAGAAAGCCGTTAAAGAGCTTTTGATTTCATATAAAATATTAGCAAGTAAACGAGTTATATAATCTATATATATAAAAAGATTCAGTCCCCTTATAAATGCAGAGGCTTCATGCGTAAGTACTTTGGTTTAATGTTCATGCTTAAGTGGTAAGTACATAGGACCTTCATTTAGTGCTTCGAATGTAATTGATTGAAACCATACGAAGTGTTACTGCATTGAAACTCATTTAGTGCTTCGAATGTAAATGGTTGAAATCATACCAAGTGTTGTTGCATTCAAATAACATGAATTGTAGATGTACAAAGCAATCATGGAGTTACACTTGCTATTATTCCTCATTATTACTATGGAATACAAGTCATGGTGCTGCATTTGTAGCTACATTAATGAGGAATACAACCCAAAGGCTGGCTGCTAAAGCTATAAATAGGTTGTGTACACTCTTTCAATCACCGCAATTCACCCTCTCAGTAAAAGCATATACCATGTTAAAGGCAGTTGTGCAGGCTGAATCCCAAGTGTTTCTTGACCAGCTTGATCTTAATGTAACAGGCCCCATTGTTGCCATGGTGTGCAAAAAATGGGACATCAATGATGCTATTGGCCGTTACCTAAGTACTGATTTCCTCATATCTGATTCCAAGGTACTTTTCCTGAAAGTAAATGAAAGGGGAAAGTAAATGAAAGGGGATTATGAAAGGCATGTATGTATGATTCTTCTATGTGTAAGCTAACGATTATTTTTTTATTTTGTTCCAGGGTAATATAACGCATTGCAATGCAATGTCCAAGACAACACGCAGCTTTGTAAATAGGTTGAAAGAGGGCAACATCTATACCATTAATGATTTTTCTGTAATACACTAATATCCAATACAGAAGAATATCCGATTATTGAAAATAGTGCTTACATCATTCAATTTCATGGTGATACTGCTATAATACTCGTGCACACATGTGTTTTTACATAAAAATTTTATTATAGATTAACTAATCAATTTGATTAGTATTTTGTATATATTTTTGTTGGACGAAGTATTTGACTTTATTTAACAGACATGGTGCTGAGGTTAAGCTGATGTTGTTAAATTAACTATTGATATTAATGACGTATGTATACTACACCATATACATTAAGTCTCAAAGTTTAGACAAGCACATTATTCAAATAAGAGGCCCAATGGTGCAAATCATGGACAGGCCTAAGGGCCTTATCTCTTTTCCGTTTTTATACATTTTTGTCCGTTTTATAACGTTTTCATAAGTTTTTATAAGTTTTCGTCCATTTTTCTTACGTTTTCATATGTTTCATCTGTTTTTATACGTTTTCATACATTTTTCCCGTTTTTATATATCTTCGTCCGTTTTTATATGTTATCGCCTATTTTATTACAGTTTTTTCTGTTTTATACGTTTTCGTCTGGTTTTATACGTTTTTATCTGTTTTCTATGTTTTCATCCGTTTTTATAAGTTTTCATTCATTTTATACGTTTTCATCCATTTATATACATTTTATACCTGCTGCTTATGTTTTTATCTGTTTCTATCTGTTTTATACATTTTCTTATATTTTCGTCTGTTTTTATACATTTTCATACATTTTTATACTATTTCATCAATTTTTCTTACGTTTTAGTATGCTTGTATCTTTTTTTTATAAGTTTTTGTCCGGACAAAAATGTGTACAAATGGACGAAAATATATCAAAACAGAAAAAACATGTGAAAGCTTAATAAAAAGAACAAAAACGTATAAAAACAGATAAAAACATATAAAAATGGACAAAAATGTATAAAGACAGAGAAAAATGTAAGAAAAACATACGAAAACGTATAAAAACTGAAAACGTTTAAAAACGGATGAAAACATATGAAAACGTAATAAAGCGTATTAAAACAGTTTAAAACGTATGAAAACGTAAGAAAAATGAATTAAAACGGATAAAAACGTATGGAAACAGGCGAAAACATATAAAAACGGACGAATATGTATAAAAACAGAGAAACATATGAAAAGTGTAAAAAAACAAATTTTTTAGTTAATTAAAAACGGTCATTAGTATAAAGGACAAACTTTGCAAATGTTCATTGACTAAATGGTTTAACGTTGTCACATGATGACTGACGTTATATAATATGTTTGAAGTCGGAACAAAATTTGAAATTACGAGTAAAGTGTATTTGTTAATAAAAAAATTAAGACATATGCAAACTAACAATTTTCAACTCTTTCGCTCACTCTCTTCACAGATCACATCCAGGCTCTCAGGCTCTCATATCTTCCACCATAACCACAGTCTCATCAAACTTGTATACTCAAACCCATCACCCAATGCCTCACCTCCCCAAAGCACACACCAACTTCACACACACCCGCCACTTCCACAACAAAAAACCCAGCACCCCAATCCCATTCATCACAGACCTCAAAAACCTCCACACCCCAGACGAAACCATAACCTTATTCAACGACTACATCACCACCAACACCTTCCAACACGACTACCCTTCTTACTCCTCCTTAATCTACAAACTAGCTCGTAACCACCACTTCACAGCAGTAGACCACCTTCTACACCACTTAAAACACTACAACGTTAAACCCAAAGAACCCCTTTTCATAGGCCTCATCCAGCATTACGGAAAACATGGTTTCGTCGAAAAAGCCCTCGAATTGTATCGAAAAATACCCGAATTTGAGTGTCACAGGTCCTTACAGTCGTTTAATACTTTGCTTAACGTTTTGGTTGAGAATGAGAGGTTTGGTGATGCTGTGGGGGTGTTTGAAGGGCGTAAGAAGCGAAATGTGGTTTCGTATAATGTTATGGTGAAAATGTGGTTAAGGAAAGGGGATTGGGAAAGTGCGCGAAAAGTGTTTGATGAAATGGTGGTGTGTGGAGTGGGGCCGAGTGTGGTGAGTTTTAATTCGTTGATTGGGTTTTGGAGTAAGAGAGGGGGGTTTAGTGAGGCGAAAGAGGTTTTTGATGAGATGGTGGGGAGAGGGGTTAAGGCTAATGCGGTTACGTATGGTTTGTTGATGGAGGCGTTGTGTGTGGATGGGAGGTTTAACGAGGCTAAGAAGTTGATGTTTGATATGGAGTATAGAGGGTGTAAGCCGCGGTTGGTTAATTACGGGGTTTTGGTTAATGATTTGGCGAGAAGAGGGGAGTTTGATGAGGCTAAAGGGCTGTTTTTGGAAATGAAGAAGAGGAGGATTAGGCCGGATGTTGTCATGTATAATATTTTGGTTAATTATTTGTGTAAGGATGGAAGAGTTGGTGAAGCGTATAAGATATTGGTTGAGATGCAGGTTAATGGTTTTGACCCGAATGCTGCTACTTATAGGATGATAGTTGACGGTTTTTGTAGAAATGGAGAATTTGACGAGGGTTTGAAGGTTTTGAATGTGATGTTGACGAGTAGGCATTGTGCACGTTTGGAAACGTTTTGTTGTTTGGTGATTGGGTTGGTTAACAATGGGAAGATTGATGATGCTTGGTATGTTATGAAGGAGATGTTGAGAAGGCGAATGAGCCCTGATTTGGGATGTTGGGAAACATTGGTCGCGAAGAGTTGTGGCGGGAATAGAAGTGGGCATTCTCTTTTGACGGAATTAGTTACACCAAGTGGATAGGTCTAGTATTGCTGATTATTGATGCATGGCAGTTAGTACTGGTGATCTTGCATAGTAGTGCTGAAAAGTATGCCAACTTCCAGGTTTTCAAGCACCGATTATGCCTCGTGACCAGAAAAGCTTAAAGTTAATTTGGTCAATGTAAAGAAGTTTTTTTGCAAGATAGTTGGTACGATATTTCAGATTTATGAATCTAGATCCGCAATCCTTGGTAAGGTATATATCGCAAATGAGACGTGAATAAATGGGTTGGCTGGGTAATAGATTTAGTTCGAAAGTGCGAAACAGGTCAACTTTAAGTACTGGTCGGGTTAGGTTTAAGAAACTTTTTTCTGGCCATTTCCTAATTTTTATATATGAAAAATTGTTACTCTATGATTAATAGTTTCATTAATGTACTAATAATAAACTTTTGATGAAAACCATTTACTAGGTTGTATGTGCTTAAAATATATTTTGAACGATTTGAGTCCCCTTTCGTTTTAGCGATGTTTTATAGTTGGCATAGGCAAAAAGATCAGAGTGGTTTTATGCTTTTATTATCTGTGAAGGTCAACTTTTTGTAGTTGTTTAGAATGTAATGGCACAAGTTTAGTATACTAACTCTTATTATGACACCTACTCCATGTTATCAACTACACCATCTTTTGCATCCTTAATCTGTCAGTATAAATACACACATCTTTCACCATTCAAAAACATCTCATTCCACAATAACCACCTAAAACAACAATCATTCACCTTCTGTACTTGATCAAAGCTTTCCTATGGCAACCTCTACCTTCACTTGTTTTTCACTAATCTCCCTTCTCATCCTAGCCACCACCTTCTCTTTATCCACCGCTGCTCGAACCCTCACAGAAGATGATGACCCTGCGGGCCCAGTGGTTGCACCTGCAACAGGTGGCAACGCGGCACCTTTAGGTGCGATCCCTCCTAACCCAGCTTCTACTTCTAATGTGGTACCTGTTGTTGAAGGCCCTGATCACACACTTGAATTCTTCATGCATGATATTCTCGGTGGGTCCAACCCCTCTGCTAAAGCTGTAACTGGAGCTGTGACTAACCCAGCTGTCAACGGTCAAGTCCCGTTCGCTAAACCAAACGGTGCTAATCTCCCAGTCAATAATGGGGTTCAGCAAAACGATAATAACAATGGTATCCTCAACAATAACAACCTCCCTTTCTTAACCGGCTTAGGCGGGACCACTTCCGCTGTTTTCCAAAACAACAACAATAACAACAATAACAACAACAACGTGTTTGCTGCTATCAATGGTGGACAGTTACCTCAAGGAAACGCGCTACAACAGTTTATGTTCGGGACATTGACAGTGATTGATGATGAGTTGACTGAAGGACATGAGCTCGGGTCTGGTTTGATTGGAAAGGCACAAGGGTACTACGTATCAAGCTCGATAGATGGAAAGAGTCAGACAATGGCATTTACTGTGATGTTTATGCACGGGAGTTACATTGATAGTTTGAGCTTTATGGGAGTTCACAGGAGCGCTGTGGCAGAGTCGCAACTCGCTGTTATGGGTGGGACTGGAAAGTATGTGAATGCTAAGGGACATGCTATTGTGAAGACTTTCCAGGGTACAAACCAGAACACTGATGGTACTGAGACATTGCTTCATTTCACTGTGTATCTTGCTTAATAGTTTTACAACTTTGTGTGTTTGGTTTGTAANCCAGCTTCTAGTTCTAATGTGGTACCTGTTGTTGAAGGCCCTGATCACACACTTGAATTCTTCATGCATGATATTCTCGGTGGGTCCAACCCCTCTGCTAAAGCTGTAACTGGAGCTGTGACTAACCCAGCTGTCAACGGTCAAGTCCCGTTCGCTAAACCAAACGGTGCTAATCTCCCAGTCAATAATGGGGTTCAGCAAAACGATAATAACAATGGTATCCTCAACAATAACAACCTCCCTTTCTTAACCGGCTTAGGCGGGACCACTTCCGCTGTTTTCCAAAACAACAACAATAACAACAATAACAACAACAACGTGTTTGCTGCTATCAATGGTGGACAGTTACCTCAAGGAAACGCGCTACAACAGTTTATGTTCGGGACATTGACAGTGATTGATGATGAGTTGACTGAAGGACATGAGCTCGGGTCTGGTTTGATTGGAAAGGCACAAGGGTACTACGTATCAAGCTCGATAGATGGAAAGAGTCAGACAATGGCATTTACTGTGATGTTTATGCACGGGAGTTACATTGATAGTTTGAGCTTTATGGGAGTTCACAGGAGCGCTGTGGCAGAGTCGCAACTCGCTGTTATGGGTGGGACTGGAAAGTATGTGAATGCTAAGGGACATGCTATTGTGAAGACTTTCCAGGGTACAAACCAGAACACTGATGGTACTGAGACATTGCTTCATTTCACTGTGTATCTTGCTTAATAGTTTTACAACTTTGTGTGTTTGGTTTGTAACTTCTGTCTTTGTAATGTTTTATGTGATCATTTTGAAAAATTTGTGTGTAATATACTGAAGAATTTATTCCAAGGGTTCTGTTTTGTAAGTTCGGTTAGTTTAAAGATGGCTTTTATAAAATACATGCTTTACATCCATCAAAATCTAGCCTAAGCAGAATTTTATTATGGAGTTAAACAATGTTTAAATAGTTTAGACCCGCTGCAAAACACGAGGTGAAACCTCTTCATACTAAATTAGAAGAATGTTATCTAACAAGGTAATTAAATTAACTAGAACTTGCACGATGTTAATTTTATATCAACTCAATATAATTTTAGTAGATCAAATGAATATATGGATTAAGCATTATCACAAAGGTTTGAGAGTATTTGCAGTGGAGGAGGAAGGTGTGACTCGAAGCGCCTCGTTATGAGAATCTAGCTTCACTAACATTCGGCTAAGTCTTGACTACTTGAGGCGTCATCCGAGGTTATCACCCTAGATGGTCGATGTGCAGTGGTGGAAGGGGTCGGTACACTATCATTTTTCTCTATTATGCTTTTGTAATAACTACTGTATTTCGGAAAAATATGCGTGTATGATATAATTTGGTAATAAAATTTCGGAAAAATGACAATGGAATCACAACTAAAAGGTAGTTGACAAAAGTTAAAATAAAAATAGAATGGTTATGGCTTATGATTTTACAAAGGGAGGTGATATCTCCACATAACAATTACTTATACCATATAGTATAATGCCCGCGCACGCGCGGGGGTTTTTTAAATTTTGACAATGCATATATTTATTTATAAAAAACTAATAATTTAATTTTCTATTGTTGTATGTTTTTAATTGTAGTTATTTTATTATAAAATTATCTTTAATACTATCTAATTTTTTGTTTTCTTTTTGATTTATCTTCTACTTGTATAGTATATCAACAAAACGAATTTAAAAACTTATAAATTAAATAATAATTAAAATATTGCCTAATAAGGAAATATTCTTTTTTTTCAAAATGACAAAGTACCCACTAGGGGTTTTGTTTTATTATATAAGAGATATTTAGTGGGACTAATATAAATTTTACAAATAAAATTTATGTAGACCCCACTAAAATTATGTGTATGAATTAAATTCCTATGTGGAGATATCACTACCCTTTTACAAATATTAAAAGGTTTTGGGTCCGTCTTATGCTATAGAAACTCACACTACAACCGATTAAAATGTTCTCCAGATGAATATATGATGCTAAACGGAGACCAAGATAGAGTGAACGGATCAAGATCTCGTAAATTCATTGTATTTTTTTTGATTCAAAACAGAAAAAACTTTGTTGGCTTTTGGTAAAAGTGTCTATTTCACCCGTTGATAAACATTAAAACATTAATTCTTACTTTATAAAGGAACAAAACTATAAGTTTTTCAAACTATAAAAGTGTCTATTTCGTAATTTTATCAAATATTGGCCAACATAATTTTGTGTTTGAAGGTTTTTTAATGGTGATATGTTGGGGGGCCAAAATTGAAAATAAAATGAAGAAAAAAGAAGAGGTTTTAGTACAAGGGTTAAAAAATGGGTAAGAACGGTTCACAGGTTTTAAAGTGGGTTCGCAAATGCAAAAGGTCCAGAAAAGCACAAAAAAGGTTCAATAAAAAGTGAGGCTCGCAACTAATTTACGAAACTCGTGCCCCTAGATTCGAACCCCAAACGAGACCCAATTGAATCTTAGATCGTTTAAACAAACACACAGTAGTAGTAGTGTGTGAAAAAATGGAGAACGAATATAAGCTTCTTCTTTCATGTCCCTCTGGTCTCTCTCCTTCTCAGGTATAAATTGTGATCTGTTAATGTTTTAACTCATTTACTAAAACTTGTCTCTTTATAATTCATAATCTTAATATTTTGCTATTATATGAATGTATGTATATGAATAGGTGACAGTGAGTTTGGAATGTTTTTTTTTGATTTTATGATCGTGTCAGTTGACTTCATATTTCAAATGATAGATCGAGGAAACTTCAGTGACAGCCCAAAGAGAAGTTAAATCCTAGTATTTAGTATAGACTAAGTAGATTTTAGGCTAATGAGACAGTTATCGCGGCTTAAGTAGCAGGATAAGTAGCATTCACCTAAATGTTCTTGGTTCAATATTTTATTATGGTAATTGAATGTTTAGGATTAGTTTCTTGTGCTTCAAAGCGTTTCTTTCTTTGGTGTCAAATAGGATTGCTTAAATGATAATTACTGCTGATTATTTCGACAGAGGCTTTTATGTATCTGATATTTGCTTCCTGTTATCACCTTTTTCAGATATGGGATGAAAGGGTTCAGCACAGCAAATCATTATTCAATGGGAAAAAGTTTAGGGTGAGCACACAGTTCGCTGTTTAAGTAAAAAAATCGGTTAGATTACTGTTTAAATGCTCTTATACATACTGGTACACCCCCTACAGATGATAGTATAATACCTATGTTGTCCCTATCATGATTGTTATAACTCCTTTTGTGACCTACTGATGTCATTACCTCAAGTAGATATAAGGAATTTCCAATATCCATTATCGTCTCTTTTGTGCTTTTTTTAGTCTTTGACAGATACAACTTCATTGAGAAAGTACAATTATACATGCTTGGTGAATGAACCAAAGTGGAATGGAAAGCAAATAATCAAAACACAACAAGTATCATGCCTAAACTAGCTAGACGGATTGACATATA
>LBNU01032556.1:6828-42263 GCA_014162995.1 Artemisia annua
AGTCGCCGGCGTTAGAGAGAGAAAGAAGAGAGAGAGGGAGAAATTTAGTGTGTGTTTTTGGGTGTGTAAAAAGAGAAGAAATAATATGGGGTGGGTATTTATAGGGTAAGGTATAGGGTGAGTTTAAAATTTATTAAAGTGGAAGGGTGATTATTATAAATAAACTCCGGGGACTAGAATCGCCAATTAGTTAAACTTTTCATAAAAATGGTTCGGGACTCGAATGACATAGCAAACGGACTCGAAAAATTACGAAACTTGCGCCATCGTTCACGAAATAGTTTTTCCAATAAAATCAAGCATAAACTTCAGAGTTTTTCTCAAACTCAAAATAAATCAAATAATTTGGCAAATGAAACAAATTCGAGATTTTTTTCTAGGTTGTGCTGAGTAAATCAAGGAATAAATCCTCGTTCCTAATATATCTCACGCTCCTCAAATCCAAGTTAACATGCTTTAAAGTTTTAAAACGTTTCAGGCTCTAAAAATAGAAGTTTGGCTAGGATTAGGTTTTAGGGAAAATACCAGGTGTTACACTAATATCCTCGATAATCATTTCTATAGTGGAAAGTCTAACATGTGCAGTAACTACTTCGTCAGAGTGTCCCTCGTATTTTGTTTGTAACCTAATTATTTGATTACGAGTTTTCTCTAATTCATTTTCTAACCTATACCTACCTATTCCTAAATCACTAATCCTATTTTCTACTTCTTCTCTTCGTCCTAAAGATAACTTATCTAAATGACTAAGTATTTCCTCTATTTGTTCCTCATGCCTTTCTAAAGGCGTTTTATATGAACTACTACCTATTTCAAACCTAGGGGGAGGTGAAGGTGGTATAATACGTAATTTCTTATGGGGATGTGAAACTATTTCGGGAACATAACGATCTTGACTATTATAGTGGGGTATAGATGGGGTAGGGGTTATAGTGGGTACGGTAGGAATGTCTCCACCATATGTTTGCATATACCCATTATATGCTTGCATATAGGGATCATTCGGGGAAAGTTCTAATTCTAGGTTAGTTAAGATATTCTGGGCTAATTCTTCCGGAGAATTAGAACCAGAAGATGAGTGGGTGGGGGTAGCAGGGGTATATTCATAGCTATCGGATGAAGTATCCGTATCATCGGTATCCAACACAATGATAGGATTGTTATAGGATGACATATCTACTATAATACCCGAAATAGTATCTTAGCATAATTCTAACCTAAGTAGGTATATCCTAGAGGCAATACTAATAGTGGGGTTTCTATCCTAGAGGCAATAGTGGAGAATCTAACCTAAAGGCAATTCAGGGGTTCTAACCTAAAGGCAAGTCTAACCTAAAGGCAATTCGGGAGTCTAAAGGCAAGTTCGGGGATTCTAGTGGCACGGAGGGCTTTTTGAAAAAATGGTTATAGTTTAGGAAAAATCCTTTTGTTCTCTATAACCAAGGCTCTGGTACCAATCTGTAACACCCCCATTTTTCACTAATCGCAGCGGATTAAGTGTTTGGGGTATTACTTCATAGAAGCAAAGACAAGATATAGAAAACGACTCGAAAAGAGACGTTTTTGAAAAAGATGTTATCGTTCATTTATTCATCAGAGTTTTTACAGTAAAAAATATAATTTTACCAAAAGAGAGGTCCCTAAGATACGGGTTTAGACACAAAACTGATGAATGATAACTATACTTGACATTCTCATGTCCAGTACCTCTCCGTGCCAGGGTTCCTATAGTGCCTAATTACCTAGGATAACATGCTTAAAATTTAACACGCATGTTGAGTGAGAGTCATAGGTTTAAATAGATGGTTAGTGAATACAAGCTCCATAGGGTTCAGCTTAAACCCTATGTGTGGAAAAGTTTAGTGATAGAAGGTATATTGCACTAAGCTCATGAACCACACGTTAACAATCTGGGTCATGTGGGCTGCAGACCCAACATGAGGGGATGAGAAGGATAACTTGCCAAAGTTAATCCTTCAGTGGGTTCAAGTATAGTACTTATTGGTACCACCCAGTGAGGTGTTAATACCAACGGGAGTTGTCAAACTCCAATAGATCTATCAACTATACTCGCGTTCGCGTGGGTAAAATATCCCAAACGATTAGATTCATGAACTTTTAGTTATGTAGTGGTGGCAGATAGTTTACTCGTGCAATAACCAAAGAAAAAGACTTGTATTCGGTTTAAAGCATGTATCCCCCTCACAGGGTTTGTAAAGCATTTAGAAAGCGTTTAAAAGGTGTGAGGCTATGAAAACTCACCTGGGTGTTATGTTAATTAAAGTAGGGTTTAGACAACTCACTCACGTATCCTGGGTTGGTGTAGGTGTGTGTATGTCAAGTCTTAGTCTAGGTTTTCTTAACTAATTACTCTTAGGGTTTTTATATATAACATAACACCGTTCGGGCCATCGTAATTCAGAAGTATATGACTCCTCACATGAAGCTCCCTACTATTGTATTATGTTATCAACATAATACCGTTCGGGCCATCATAATTCAGAAGTTAATACTCCTCACACGAAGCTCCCTACTATTGAATTATGTTGTTATTAGGGTTTAGTTATAACATAAAACTGTTCGGGCCATCATAACTCAGAAGTATATGCAATAATCTTTTGAGGAGCCAGAGCACTTTAAATCGTAAACCCAGCAAACTTGTCAAAACGAAATATCCACATAGTACTCCTCGCATGAAGCTCCCTAGTATTGTGTTATGCTTCTAACTTAAAGTAGTTTTTATATTTTTATGAAAATAGTTTGTTTATACCCTTTAAGTTTTATATATTTACATTTTCTACCCTAAACTTACAAACTTATAACAGTTAAGCATATAACTTTCTAACTTTTGCATATTTAGTCCCTACACTTATATATTTTAGAGAAATGGCAAAAATAATCCCTAAACTATACTAACTTTAATTATTTACCCTTTTTACCCTTAACTTTATAATATTTGCATAATTAGTCCTTTTTAGTTTATATCTCATTTTAATTTCTATCCTAAAGTTTCAATACTTTGCAAAATGAGTCCTTACACTAATAACTTCTAGTAAATGTCAAAAATAGTCCCTAGACTTTATAGTTTCAGGAATTTACGATATATACCCCTATGCATGTAAAGTTTTGCAAAACTAGTCCTAAATGTATGTAAACTATATTTTATCCTAGTAATTAAGTTTCTAAGCTTATGTTAAGTTAATCTAGGTTCAAATAAGTCATATAATTCAGATTATAACATAAAACAAGTAGGTTATCACGTAAACATGCAATTCGACCTAAACTAGGGTTACGAAAAGAAAGCATGCAAACAAGGAGATTTAAGGCTATCCTATGGTTTCTAAGGTGTTTCCTAAGTGTCCTAGGTTTGTTCTAAAGCTAGTAGATTCAAGGTTAAGGCTTACCTAGTTCGTGGGAAGGGTAACGAGGGATAAAAGGGTTTCTAGGGTTTCTTGGCTATCTCTCGGCTCAAAAACACAACTCGACACTACCAAGGCTTCGCTACTCGATCTATTTGGCCTCTAAGGGTCTAGTACTACAGAATATAAGTGAGGTAGAGAGGAGAGGAGGTGTGAAGAAGAAATGAGGGGAGGGTTGGCTATTTATAGCCGTGTAAGGAGTAGCGACCAAGCAAAGCCTCGCCATGTGTCGTGGAGGGGGAGGGTTGAGTAAGCAGGGCTAGGAGAGGTCGTGGAAGGTCTAGGGATGACGAATCTCAGCTATGGAGTAGCTAGGGGGCATTAGTAGGCCGGTTGTGGTGGTAGAGAGCCGAGAGAGGCGTGAAGAAGAAAGGAGTGACAATGAGGTGATGCACCTCCTTGCTTGGGTGTTTGGAGGTGCTAGGGTGCTAGGTAGATTATATAGAGGTGCTAGGTTGCTTGCTTGGTGGTTTACAAGTAATATAGTAGCTAGTTTTAAGGTTTTAGGTATAGTTTTAACCTAGTTTTTTCTGGTGAGAGATTTAGGTTTAGCCTAGGGTTTAGTGCCTAATTTGGTGTCCTATGAGTGTCTAATGACTAATGTTAAGTCCTAGGGGGCTTATACTAAGTGATGGTAGCTTATGGTAAAGATTTGGGAAAGTTAAACCTAGTTTCCGAGAAGTTATAACCTATTTAGGGTTTTATGCATGTAGGACTTGTACCTAAGTTCTAGGGGTTTTACTATCGCCTAGGGAGTCTAATATATCCTAAGGTAGCTATTGTAACTTATACCTAAGCTTTAAACACTTTCAAGCTAATTCAGATAGGCAATTAGGGTTTTAAAGATAGCCGTAAACACATAGGTGCAGTTAGGGTTTTCAGATAAGCATAGTGTACTAGAATGATAGTTTTCTTAGTAAAAATTAGTTTGTAACCTTTACTTGACATACCGGGGTGTTTACATCAAGTAAACATAGTGGTGGTTGGCATAGGTAGATACGTGAGCTTGTCTAAAGGTTAGTTTGGTCATAAAGGTATAATAAGGCAAAAATTTAGCTCGGGAAAATCCTACAGGCATTTCTAACCTAGATTGTGCTTAGTGAGGGCCTAAGTAAAGTTAATAAGGCATTTCTAACCTAAGGGGGAAGTTAGTGGGTTGTTACAGATACACATCAGATAAGGAAAGATTAAAGTGGAAGATTCATATAGTAACGGGAAGGGTGGTTGATGGTGAAAAATTAGGGGATCGTTGTTTTAAAAACATGCTACGTACCAATGTAAGTAATGATTTTGAAAGAGAAGTTGACTTTGAAATTTTACTCATGATGAAAAATGTCTTGTATGTCTGTGAATTTGTATTTGACAAAAATTAGGGTGCACTCATTACGTCATTTGGAATGATTTTGGGCTTATGGCCTTATGAACTTATATGTTGGGCTTTTGGATTTTTATTATCAAATATTTTTATTTTTTCATACTTGCCAAATCTAATTGCGCCTTAAGGCAAATGTTCTAATGCCATATAGTATAAAATTAAACTTATCACACCATGTCATATCTAATTGCCACATAACTCGATATTAACCACATTGATTTGCTACCGTCATACTATTGCCGACTAAGACTTTTATGTTGGCTCTATATTGCGTCTGCTACTCTAATATTTTCATAAAACATAGTTTTCAATTACTTAAAATTATTTGATATAGTAAAGTTAATGTCACGAAAACATATAATAAAAAAACAGTATTCGCCGAATATTTTAATTACAGGGTACCCGCCGCATCGCGCGGGTACCCTGCTAGTTTCCATTTTATATAGAGTATTTGTTACATGAAAAATTAAAAAGAAGAACAAAATTGAGGTCACTACTTTGATAAAACTACTTGTGCCAAATTAGCATAAACTTTTAACCATTCAATAAACCGAAATTACTATATTTACATGTTAGATGATATTGATAATTTCCTAAATTTGTGATGTTTACCAAACTTATCACTATTTTATATAGAAATAAAATTATTTAAAGAAACAAATGTGTTTATTTAATGTTCTAAACTTGTGCCACCATTGCACAAGTTAGAAAATCTTTTTTAACATTTTTGTAACATAAATTATAATGTTCTAAAATAATTATATGTTGACAGAAAAGTACATAACATAATTAATTAATTATTACAAAATGGTTATTAGTTTTTACTCAATGAAAATTTTACTTTTAATCAATTATGTTAACTATTTATTTGAGTTTTGAAATCTAAATTTAATTTGGGACTATATGTTAAGTTAATTACATATCCAAGTTTAGAAATGACCAATAATTATGTGACACTAATTTAAGTTATCTAATATTATAAATCTTAATATTTTTAAGTTTACACATGTTACTATTGTTGAATAACAATCTTTAAAATCAAAATTTGAAATTAGCAAATTACACATTAAATAATAGCATTTAAAGGGTTATGATGCTAGAATAATAAACTATAACAACTATAAAAAAAATTGTATATATTTACTATAGTCAGAAATAATAACTTTTCAAATTTGCACATAATAATATGATACGATACATTAATCTTTTCACCGTCTCATACTAATTAAGTTCAACTCTAGTAGATATGTGTACATCCATCTCAATGCATATATATTTTTTTATGAGAGGAGGACCATCTTCATATATGCTCTTTTTGCCTTAAAGATTCGTCCACAAATATACGATATTATGTTTAATTTACTATTTGTACAATTAATGTATTTTTCTAGATAAATAAACATATCTGGGTTAATGAAACTTTTTTTTTTTTTTTTTCCCTGGAATTCGCTTTTAATGTATTAGATAACAAAACAAGGTTGAAATGAGAGTTTAGAAATAAGATAATTTATAACCATTTGTTAAAAGTGAACAATTTTTCTAAAATAACCAAAAAGTAATAACGTGAGCAATATTTGAACGGAAAAGCTCAAACTCAATGTGAGCAGGCTATATAATTTTGCTATCTTTCGTTTTATCGTAAAAGAGCAGAAGAGAATTCTTTTATCCGCTTTTGTCCAAAGTTGTGCGTGCATATAATCTTTAAACTTTTATATTAACAAAAGGTAAACAAAAAAAAATTAGTTCTAATATTTCCTCTTTTTCTTTGACCGAATAAATAAATGCTAACGTGAGGCAGTGTGCGGTAGGTGACTGTGTCTGCACGCGCTAGATATTTGTTGTGGGAATCACAAACGGATCTTGGGTCACTCTACTCCAAAAAATAAAATACGCAGTGGCATCATGCCCGGATCTAATATTCAGGTCCCACTTTAGGGTTGGTGAAGTTATTTATTAATAGTGACAACAACAAACCTTTTGGTTTCAACCTACTAAAAACACCCCTTGAAGCTCTACTATTTTACAATTACTTTGTACATTTTACTAGAAGTGTCACTCGAGTCGTGTTTAAGTTGACAGGTCAATATGGCCTGAATGAACATGGTTCATTTGTTTAGTTGCATCAAAAAAGCTCAATAATGACTCAGATATGTAACACGTATGTAATTCGTTTCGTTACTCGTGTAACATATTTACGTATACATGTTAACGTAGTAAGTATGTTGGTGCATCTACTTGTTCAGGTATCAGCTCATTTGAAATTTTGAAAAAGAAAATGGAAAAACACACTTAAATCCCTATTTAAGTATTCGATCTATAATTATAGTTCATATTCATATTACTCTATTACACATTACGTGTGGAATGTTTGTCATTTTGAAGTGGAAAAATGTCGTTTTGGTGGCCAAATGTCGTTTTGGGCTGCTATTGTTTTGGGTTTGTCGTTTTGGTAAAAAGATAAAGAGATTACATGTCTTTAGATAAACTATTCAACGCGCGCACACACAACAATCTCCTCTTTCTACAATCTACCAGATCTTTCTCTCTCTTGCTTCACCGCCGACCACAGAACACACACACGTTGCCACTCTCTTCGATGTCGTTGGTTATTTCGTTGCTTCCATCCACGGCGTGTGACGATGGTGTTGGGTATGTTGCTTACATGGGTGGTGTTGTCGGCTTTAATCTCACTTGATTTTGTCGCCTCAAAAGAAGTTTGAGGAGGAGGATTTGAGATGTAGTTAAGATGGCCGTGTTACTTTTTCTGCTAAAGAAAGATTGATTGTTTTTCGGCATAATAAGCTTCAAGTAAAGAATATACTTTTTATAAAAAAACTGTGTTTTTGGGAGTTTACATTGTGGTTTTGTTATAATGTTTTTGGTGTGATTTGGGTTTTTTTAGGAGAGCAAATTATTGAATTTTATGGGATTTATGTGGAATCATTTATCATGGGTTATGGAAGCTACTTTTTTGGTTTTGATTTTGTGTATCTTATTGTTTTTGGGTCGAATAATGTGTTTTGGTTAGACAGTGGGATAGAGTCAATGCTATCGTGCTTGGTTGGATTTTAAACTCTATGTCTGAGGAACTTTACCTTGGGCAATTGTTTTCCTTCCAAAAAGGGCCTCTCATGTATGACAGGAATTAAAAGAAACTCATAATGAGGTTGATAGATCTATCACATTTTACTTGCACTATAAAATCAATTTTTTGTGTCAAAATGGTTAATCTATTGCTGATTATTATCATAAGTATAATGCTCTGTGTAAACAATTTGATGTTTTGGTTTAATTTCCTAAGTGTACTTGTCATGTTGTTGCTGACTTTAAAAAGCATAACCAGTTATTGAAATTAATGCAGTTTTAGATGATGTCTATATGCAAATTAGAAGTAATATTCTCTCCATAGATCCATTGCCTAATGTTAGAAATGCTTATGCTATTATCTCTAGTGAGGAGTCTCACATGATGGTTGTTTCTAGTGGGAATGCTAGTACTTCTCAGAGGTCTCAGTCTTATGTGTTTACTTCTAGTGTTACTAATAAGGGGAATTATCATAGGCCCCAAACCTCTGCTAATATGATGAGACGAAAAATGTTACGTTTTTAGGGGTCGGTTTGAGTCCTAATTCGTATGTTTTTGGTTTGGATTTCACCCAAAGTCGTTTCTTTTCTCATTTTAGGTACTTTTGAAGGGAAAATCACAAAAGAAGCATTTTCGGGCGTTTTCGGAGTGAAAAAGTGCGGAAAACAACAAAAACTCAAAAGACCTTGAAGATTACAGAAGGTAACGCCGTCACACTCTACAAGGTGACGCCGTCAGGAACAAGTGAAATCCAGAATTGGAAAAATACTCGTGACGGGCCAGAGAGTTCGTAGTGCAAATTGGTGACGCCGTCAACCAAGGCCGTCAGATCTGGAACCAGCAATTATGACCACGTCAAGGAAGGCCGTCTGAAAACCCTAATCGCCGAGCTGACGACGTCACCTATTGGGTTGACGCCGTCAGCCCGCGTTTTCTATATATATAGAACGATTTTTCTTTACTTTATATAACTTTGGAGAACTAGAGTCGAATTTTGGTGTGAAGAACTTTAGGGTTAAACCCTAGTTCGTGTATTAGTGACCTTAGAGGGTATCCTAACCCCTCTAACTTGCATGTTTAATCCAAGATAAGTCTTTATTCATACAATATGTCTATGTGTTGTGTGATTTATGCTTGTACTTGTCTTTCTTTTAACATGCTAGGCTAATTTACTTTGTGTTTGCTTAGATCTAATGAAACCTAACTATTGATTATCATGTGATGTGTATGTTGTGATTGTATTTGGATGAATGTTTCATCTACGTTAGACTAGAGAAAACTGGCTAATCTCCTATACGGTAACAAGCTTGAACGTCTTTAGAAACGTGAATCGTATGTGCGTTATCGATTTTAAGGTAGTATTTCATGCATAGGTTGCTATCGGTGAGCTCATGATAGGATGCTTGACGTATCGTCATAGAGTGAGGTAGGAACTTATAGAGTTAGGGAATTGAACGCACTCCCTACGACTTGTTAGGAATACACCCGTCATCCACGCAAACTCAACATACTAATTACATGGTAAAAGATAGTTAGGGAGTAATGAAATCTAAGTAAACACTATTCTCCACCACTGATTTTCTCTAAAACAAAAAAATACAAAAATATAAGTAGCTTAGAAGTAGATAACTTGGGTTAGTTGACTAGCAACTAATTCCGCCCTATCCTCCAAAACCAGAGATTTTACTGCTTTCATAAAATATAAAAATACAAAAAGAATCTTCCTCCACCCTTAGACCTAGATTAGAGTAGCCTTTAGCCTAACGAACACTATTCCCTGCGAGAGAACGATCAATCCCCCGGTACTTGCCACTACACTATACTACATCGGTCAGGTACACTGCCTGGTGGGGATTGCAAGCTTCTCGAGATCCCTCGAGAGGTAAAACGTAGTGCGTGTTGCAATCCACGCGCATCATAATATTCCCAGACCTGTTAATGTGATCAGACCTAATGCTAACAGAAGAAATATGTCTGGGGTCCTACCTTGGTTTGTGAAAACTATGGTTAGAATGCACATACTATTGACAATTTTTTTTAAACTGATTGGGTACCTGGTTGATTTTGGTAAAAAGAAGAATTCTAATAATAATAATTAGGGTACTCAAAATTTTAACAAAAGGTTTGCTAATAATAACAATTCTTTTGGTTCTAGTTCCACCTCTTCTTTCTCCGGTGAACAGATTTCTAAACTTATCTATTTAATTAAAGAAAATTCTGTTAATGTTGTTGGTAAGGGAGTACATGCCAATATAGAAAGTATTGTTTTCAAAAATAGCAAATTTTTTAATCAAATTTTTGATGAATTCTTTTGTTGTAACAACCAATTGCATTCTAATCTTGAGAATGTTGGATTGATTGTTAATTCAGGTGTTAATCAGCATATGACTTACACTAATAAGAATTTAGCCAATGTCATTGATATATCATATCTCAAAATGAAAGTTTCTCATCCCACAGAGGCTTTTATTACAAAAACTGTTAATCTGGTTTTGACAGAATACTTGACTTTGTATGATGTGTTGATTGTGCTTGAGTATTATGTTACTTTTACATTTGTTTATAAGGTGGCTAGAGACAAAAAGTTTATTGTTGCTTTTGATGAGTCAAAATGTTATGTTTTACCTCAGGATTTGAGGGAAAAGAAACTGCTGGGGATTGGTAGACAAAATAGTGGGTTATATTACTTTGATGGAAGTTAAGGTAATGACTTAGAATTTAAGAATGATAAGTCTTATTGTAACATGTCTAAACAAATTTAGCATTGCAGACTTGGTCATCCCTCATATCAAGTCTTAACTGCTTTGAAAAATGAAATTAAGTTTGAAAATATTGGTTTTGAACCTTGTAAACTTTTCAAAGAGCTAAACAAACTAGAGAACCATTTCTTTTGAGTGAGCACAAATCTATTGTGCTTGCTGAATTAGTTCATATTGACCCTTGGTGGCCTTCAAGGTTACTAGTAAGGAAGGTTTTAGATATTTTTTTGATTATTTTTTATGACTACACTAGGGTATTTGATTAAGACCAAGATGAGGTGTTTGATTGTATTTGTGTTTTTTTTCAGTTTGATCAAAAATCAATTTGGAAAAAGTGTCAAAACTTTTAGAAGTGACAATGTAACTGAATTTGTTAATAGTAAACTTTCTTAAGTTTTGCGAGGATAAATGTGCTATACATGAAACATCTTGTGCATACACCCCACGAAAAAATGGATTATAAAGAGAAAACATATATGTCTTCTTAATGTTGCTAGATCCCTTATGTTTTAGGGTGGATTGCCTTTGAGTTTATGGTCTGAATGTCTTCTTACTGCTACTTATTTGATGAACAAATTGCCTTCATAAGTGTTGAATGGAAGATCTCCTTATCGTCTTGTATTCAATAAAAAACCTTCTCTTTCTCATCTTAGAACTTTTGGGTGTCTTTGTTTTGCTATTGTTTTTACCAGTCATGAAAAGTTTAGTAGTAGAGTTGAACAAACCACAAACCACAATCAAATTCACTATAACCTTCTAAATCTCAATTCAACAATCAACTAGAACAGTCACAACCACAACTAATCTGGTATGGGTCTATTATTGATGAGACGAAAAATATTACGTTTTTAGGGGTCGGTTTGAGTCCTAATTCGTATGTTTTTGGTTTGGATTTCACCCAAAGTCGTTTCTTTTCTCATTTTAGGTACTTTTGAAGGGAAAATCGCAAAAGAAGCATTTTCGGGCGTTTTCGGAGTGAAAAAGTGCGGAAAACAATAAAAACTCAAAAGACCTTGAAGATTACTGAAGGTGACGCCGTCACACTCTACTAAGTGACGCCGTCAGGAACAAGTGAAGTCCAGAATTGGAAAAATACTCGTGACGGGCCAGAGAGTTCGTAGTGCAAATTGGTGACGCCGTCAACCAAGGCCGTCAGATCTGGAACCAGCAATTATGACCACGTCAATCAAGGCCGTCAGGAAACCCTAATCGCCGAGCTGACGACGTCACCTATTGGGTTGACGCCGTCAGCCCGCAAAATCTATATATATAGAACGTTTTTCTCTTATTTTGAGAGGAACTTTAGACGAATTTTGGAGTGGAGAACTTTAGGGTTAAACCCTAGTACGTGTATTACAGACCTTAGAGGGTATCCTAACCCCTCTAACTTGCATGTTTAATCCAAGATAAGTCTTTATTCATACAATATGTCTATGTGTTGTGTGATTTATGCTTGTGCTTGTCTTTCTTTCAACATGCTAGGCTAATTTACTTTGTGTTTGCTTAGATCTAATGAAACCTAACTATTGATTATCATGTGATGTGTATGTTGTGATTGTATTTGGGTGAATGTTTCATCTACGTTAGACTAGAGAAAACTGGCTAATCTCCTATACGGTAACAAGCTTGAACGTCTTTAGAAACGTGAATCGTATGTGCGTTATCGATTTTAAGGTAGTATTTCATGCATAGGTTGCTATCGGTGAGCTCATGATAGGATGCTTGACGTATCGTCATAGAGTGAGGTAGGAACTTATAGAGTTAGGGAATTGAACGCACTCCCTACGACTTGTTAGGAATACACCCGTCATCCACGCAAACTCAACATACTAATTACATGGTAAAAGATAGTTAGGGAGTAATGAAATCTAAGTAAACACTATTCTCCACCACTGATTTTCTCTAAAACAAAAAAATACAAAAATATAAGTAGCTTAGAAGTAGATAACTTGGGTTAGTTGACTAGCAACTAATTCCGCCCTATCCTCCAAAACCAGAGATTTTACTGCTTTCATAAAATATAAAAATACAAAAAGAATCTTCCTCCACCCTTAGACCTAGATTAGAGTAGCCTTTAGCCTAACGAACACTATTCCCTGCGAGAGAACGATCAATCCCCCGGTACTTGCCACTACACTATACTACATCGGTCAGGTACACTGCCTGGTGGGGATTGCAAGCTTCTCGAGATCCCTCGAGAGGTAAAACGTAGTGCGTGTTGCAATCCACGCGCATCAATTATCTAAAATGATAATGGTTCAATTACAAAACAAATCTTAATATTTTGAAACAAATGAGAACTCTTAACAATTTGAGAGAAAGAATAAGAGAAAGACAACTCTATATCTTTTAGAGAGAAAAAGTGTATCGACCCTAAGCACGAAATGTGCTTAAATACTCCAACTTCTTCAAGTTTCCAGATTTAGAAACTTTAGCCCTCAACCTTTAGCAATCCTAGCACATCAACTCTTTTAACTTCAACACACTATAAAACAAAATACAACAATGACAAGTTATACCTGTAATATATTCTAGCTAAGAGCAACTGCAATGACAAAGCTATCATAGCTTTTTACTATTCCATCAAGTATTTTGCAAAGCTTTTTATCATTGTGACTAGGCTATGTTTGTCAAAAGTAGCTGTGAGCAGTAGCTGTGAGCTGTGAGTAGTAGCCACAACTCAATGCTCACCGCTCACAGCTTCATAAAGAAGCATTGGAAAAAAGAGCTTTCCTAAAAAATAGCAAAGCTCACAGCTCTCATGCCAAACGAACACTAAAAAACAAAAAACTCATTGCTCACCGCTCATCGCCCCAAAAAGCTCCAAAAAGCTTTGCGCCAAACATAGCCTAAAGCTTTTACAAAAGCTTTTTGTGAAAGACTTGGTAAACACCAAACTATTGTAAAAAGCTTTTTCACTAACCATATCATTAAAATACAATTGTTTATATATATACAAAAGCTTTTGTAAAGCTTTTTAGCATTGGAGACAATATTTGTAAATGACTTTTTAGTATTCAAATATTAAGGAAAAAATGATCTAATAAATGCAAAAAGTCTTTTGGAGTTTGAGCATTGTAGATGCTCTAAGATTATACATGTTAACAATTGCTAACTATTGTGTTTTGCTTTGAGACATAATTTGGTGATAACATCAAACACTTTTAAATTCAGTTTATGAAATACTATCGATTGATTAAAAGGTGATCAATTGGTTTCGCTTAAATATGATGACAACTAACTAATCAAGAAATTTTTTAAGTTCGTGACCACTGACGCCTTGCCTTTAGACCCCACAAGAAGCGTTGCCCCTTAACCTCATTATTTCGGTGATCGAGATTAGATTAGCTTAAAAAAGTTCATTACTTAGTGTCTTTTTATCTATATTTGAGCTTAACCGAAAATCTTTTCTATCATACTAAGGTGCAGTTTGGTTGAGGTTTTAAGTGGGAGGATTGGGATTTGTACATCAAAACCGACGTTTGGTATGTTTTTGTTTTCTTTCCGTACGGTAGTCACACCCCCATTTCTTCTTTCTGTAAATCCCAAGGGGTAGGGTAGGATTTCAGTGGGTTTTAAAAATAAAGGAGTCTATTTTAATAATTTAAAATTATGCAAGTGATTTACAACCACATGTTATTTTTTATTTAATTTTTATGTTACTATTTCACAACTGTTCATGTTTTATTTAAAATCTTAAAATAGTATAAAAACTTTTATTTTATTTCTAACCTCAATATAAATCAAACAATTTTTACATTTTCTCTCTCCTACATCAAATCCAAATCCAAATCATAACTCAAATTCAAATCCATATCCTAATCCAAATCCTAAACCCACCTATAAACCAAACGGGCCCTAATTAAATCACAATGGCTTCGAAAGAATTGATTATATTAATTAAACTAACAAATCTTTTTTTTGAAAACCTTTGTCAAAAACTTTCACATGAAATGGTTAGTATCATTTCATTTTTATCGTTTGTTTTGGTTGTTAGAGTATCCAAAACAGCTTTTAAATGGAATTTTCATACTTGCTTCACGTCATTATCTTCTTCAATCGCTACCAAACCAAGAAAGACATATACGATCTAGTTCTTACCACTCTTAAGTTTGTTTGATTAATTTATATTATTATATAGTCATACACCAATAAAACAATTGAACATATATACTTTTCTTTTACCATGATGAAAGCCAACCGGGATGGATAAATCAGTTGCGCGCAACTACAAACAAAGGGTAGTGGATGCCGAGAAAAATGTGGAGAGGGCCGGGCTAAGACTAGTATAAATGTAAAATTGTTGTTCCTCAAAGTCCATATAGATATTGGTGGTTAGTAGGGCGATCTATGAAGATGAGCGAAGTGTGAATAAAATTCTCATTGTTTAAAAAAAAACGAAATATGCATTTCATTTAGCCTTTAATTCTAGGCAATTGATTTGCACACTCAAGTTTTTTATTGGGACACTCTAAATTATGCATAATTTAGTTGTATAGTGTTTACAGTGTGAGTGTCCCAATCAAAATAAGGAGTGTGCAAATCACCTCCCTTAATTTTAAGCCTCGCTGTCGATTTTCGGCCAATGTCTTGTAAAACTCGAAGAGGGCCGGTGGTTAGATTTATCTAAAATAAAGTACACTAACTAATACTACCCCTGTCCCATAATAAGTGTCCACTTGGACTTTTTTTAGTCTTTCTTATTAAACTTTGACCATAAATATTTATATTTGTGTTATATGATACTTATGATAAATATATGAATGGATTAAGTTTTAAATGTATTTTCATTTGGTATAATTTTCTTCAAGTATTATATAACACAAATAAAAATATTTATGGTCAAAATTGAACAATAAAGACTCAAAAAATTAAAAGTGAACACTTATTTTGAGACGGAGGGAGTATGTGGCTTTGTTTATTTTTGCAAATTTGAGATGTGACATCATGTACTAAACACAACTGCACCATACCACAATCCACGTGCAAATTTAAGCTTTTAAAACCATAACTCAACAATCATTTCATGGAACTTATGGTGGTGAGAGTGGCAGCGGTATGGCCATACCGGCAAGTAAACACCGCTGCCACCTGAGCGGTATGGCTCAGCGGTATGCTTGAGCGGCAATTGATGCTGCAGCGGTTTGGAGGAAAAATGGAACGTTGGAAAAGAGACGTTGGACTTTTGGACCGTTGAAAGAGACGTCGGGGTGTATTTTATATATATATATATATATATATATATAAAATCCTTTCTATATATACTAAACAAATTCAATTGTTTTTAACACAAACAATACAATAAAAGTTAACAAAAACTATTCGCATATTTTTACAATAGTTTCATCCTCTTTTTCTTCGTCCGACTCGATATTTATTCCGAAGGAATCGTCCGAACTATGGTTATCCGGTAGTACCCTATCAACCTTTTTAGCCGTGTACGATTCAATTGAAGACACGACAAGCTCTACCGAAACTCGAGAGTTTGTAACCCGTTTTCGTGAAAAAGCTTTACAAACCCTTATGAATGATTATTTTGTGGAATGCTTGGTAGCATTGATTGTACACATTTCGTTTGGCGTAATTGTCCTAAACATTTGAAAGGCCAATATAAGCGAGGTGATCACCAATACCCTACTATTATGCTTGAAGTCGTCGCTTCAAATGATTTGTGGATTTGGCATTCGTTTTTTGGTCCTCCCGGTGCAAACAACGATATCAATGTTTTGAATCAGTCTCCGTTGTATCTTACGGAGCGAAATAGAACGGCGCCAAACAGTTCATTTCATGTAAATGGACGGAAATTCAAACGTGGATATTATCTTACCGATGGAATCTATCCTACGTATTCAACGTTTGTTAAAGCATATAAGTATCCCACTGAACCAAAGGAAAAGAGATTCAAGAAGCTACAAGAGTCTGCAAGAAAAGATGTCGAGCGAGCTTTTGGTCGTCTTAAGGCAAAATGGATGATTCTCAATCGTCCTCTACGGGCTATGTCGGTCGAAAAGATTCGACAACTCGTTTATACGTGTATCATATTTCACAATATGATTTTAAAAGACGACCAGGTGGCAATATCACCGGTTCATATAATGGATCAGCCGGTCGCGCCAGTTTATGACGATAGTGTACTAGAGGAGTTACTCGACGAACAAATCCATTATCGTCTCCAATATGATCTTACGGAGCACGTAGAGGCTCAAAACTTAGCATACCTTGATGACTAGTTATTTCTTTTTCTTTTTTAAGTATTATGTAATTTTCTATTAATTATGGTTTTTTCCAAGTATTATGTATTTTTCTTTTAATTATTAATGAAATATTTATGTTTTTATTAAATTGTTTATTTATGAAAATAAAAAGTAAAAAAATAAAATAAGTTGGTGGGTTGGGAGGTATGAAAAAAGTATGGTTGCCACTAAAAAAGGGTTGAGAGTTATGAAAAAAGTATGAATAAGGTGGAATGATATTATTGGTGGGTTGAGAGGTATGAAAATTTTTGGAAGGCATGATTGCCACCACCCTTACACTTCTAATACACTAATGAAGTAATGAGGTAATCATAATATAAAGAATAAGAACTCGTGTATATTGCACCAAAAAAGGGTACTTGTGTAGATATGGAAAATATTTTTAAGCATAAGGTTGTAAAATCTTATTTTCTTGAAGGGGTGGTTGGAAGTTGTTTGACCCTTCAAATTTGTAGGGCAGTGGTGGCCCTCTTCATTTTCGCTAGATTTTGACTTCTCCTTGTAACTTTGTATTGCTTTTATCAATGGTTGCGTACTTCAAAACAACCTTTCCCGATGACTTAGTTACGGAGTATTTAATTTGTATTTTGATTCTGAATGAAAATTAATCGATAATTTACTAATTTAGGGTGTGTTTGGCATGGAACGGTGAGTAATAAGCATTTTGATTTTTATTAGTCGTTTGACAAAAAAACGGTGAGCTTTGTTATCTTTTGTGAATGCTCATTTTTTCTAATATTTTTTTAAAAAGCAGTGAGCGATAAGTTGTAACTACAGCTCACTTACTGCCCACTGCTACTTTTAACATACACACCTTATATATTGAAGTATTAGAATAACCATCTTGCCACTTTTAAACATTGTGAATTAGAGTTTCTTTAAGATTTACACATACTAGATATAAAATTGCTCTAATAATACCAAGAACTTTAAAACAATGTAGACACATACGAGGGTGATTAGTTCAGTATCCATGGAAAATATTTCGTATTGGCTTCATTACGAACCTTGGTCGTTCACAAACTGACTAACTTATTCACATAATTCGACATCAACGATTAAAGCTTTATAAGCGTGCACCACATCCAATTAAACATCAAAGATTTCATTTTTCTAATGTGAAAGTGTGTTTTAACTAGCATCGTATTCATGGTATCAGTTTTGTCTGGTTAAATCAACTAGCATGGCTTCTGATAACCATCCAGCATAAGTGCATAACTATTAAGGATGCATCTTTAGAAAAACACGGCATAATTGAGTTTCGAAAAGAAAAATAGTTTTCAAAAAGGGTGCTTGGTTGAAGGTTTCAGACCATCCAATGGATGGTCATATACTCGGTCGGTCGGCCCTTGAACGCGTCCCTCCCCCATTACGGCACCCCCATAGAACGCGTCCCTCATGGAAGAGAACCCCAACTTGGTCGCATACTCAATCGACTCCTCCCCACCTTTTTGTGTGTGTGTGTGTGTGTGTGAGTGTGCTATTTAATTGTTTTTGTGGCTATATCTGTGTTCAAGTTAATACTATCAACTAAAGCGTGAAACTTGACAACTGATATTACTACACAATGAAATTTAAAAAACGTACACAAACGATAGTGTGAAACATAAACTCTGAGTCGAAATGCTTGACATAGTAGGATCAAATGTTGAGTTATAGCAACTAATTCTTTTAAATAATGTCAAATGTCCATTTTGCTTTTTCTTGGATAATAATGTATCCAGAATTTTGAAAACAAATAACTCCAGAACCTTGTCCACATTTCCCCCATTTTATTCATTTCGATACAGGAAATAATGAAATTAAAACGATCGACAGTTGCACTAGCTTGCAGGTTGAGCAAACACAATTTCAAATCAGCAGTTGCACTAGCTTCTAGGTTGAACAAAAGAATCAGTAACCTATGTGGCTACCGCACGGGAACACTACTACGGTGCGTCCCGCAAAAAACCTATCTATGCCTTAATAAAATTATTACGTTTTGATAAACATAGCCCATTATAACAGGCATAGTTTATTGTACATTAACAATCTTGAGGTGCTGTTATAAACCCTTTTGACTTTATTATTGTTGATGTTCGCTAAACTATGCACGCTTTGACCTCTTAAACATAACTCTAAAAGCTATGTTTAGGAAAACCGTTTATTATTACCACAACCTTAAATAAAAAATCAACCGCTTGATTCAAGCTGAAAATTTAACAATATTGCACCTCAATCAAACTTTAACATTTCAATTACACACATTATATGATCTCAAACCCATTTAGCATTACATTACCTCCATCACAAAGTCAACTCACAACCTTCCACCGGTTAAGCAGGAATTGCCTATCCAAAATGAGCGAGATACGCATCAGCCAACATATGTCCAAGCTGAACCTGAGCAGACGTTGTTAAATGCAAATTATCTTCTTTTAGCTCTAATCCCATTGCATCTACACACACTACATTTGGTAGATCAATGGCCTTTTGTGCTTCTCTGACCACCTCAATATATTTCGCTTCACCAGATGCAATCGCAACCTAATGTCCCGAAGATAAACAAAAAGAACCCTGATCAGTCCACTAACTCTACCAGACAGCATAAATGCAGGAGAATAGGAGACGGTGTCATACAAACATTAAACAAAATTAGCTACAACAATATATAGACAGTTGGTAAGTCCTAGCATATTTCAAAGTTTGGATTGCTTATTTTTTCTGCTTAACTGCAACAGTTTGGAGCGTTTGGAAATTAAACTGTTTTTTCCTATCTGCTTTAGTTTCGGCTACGACCTGCATGTTTCAAAGTGCCTATGCGGGATGTAACTAGAATTACTATATTTTTAGCATTATATCGAACCTAAAATGTAAAGAATTAGATATTGAGCATTGGGACGTCTTCTATCTACTTCTTAAGAAACTAATTTAAGATAAACGTGCAATAACCATCCACGCACTATTTTCGCAATTGCTTATTTCTAACCTTTTTATGTGCAAAATTATTAAGTTGCTTATCTACTTGCGTGGTATAAGCAGAAATAATAAGCAATCTGCAACAGCCTCTAACTTACCAACCGAATTAGTAGTAAGTAAAGATTCTGGCCCTAATTACATGTTTAAGTTCGCCTACTAACAATGAATATGGATCAAAGAAGGAGCGATTTTAAAATCAGAAGGATAATATTTGACATTCATACCAAATATATTCAGACTTATAAATCAAAGTAAAAAACTTGAAATTCGATTCGCGATTTTGTGAGTCCACTCAAAATGTATTACTATGAATCAATGTTACATTCTCATTCTCCTCATTTTAAAAAGCATTGGTACAGGATCCTAATTCCCTAACAAAAATGTTCACGATTCATCATATTAGATCAACAAGATTAGAAATCAACCTGAATAATAGCCAAACATACCCTATATATACATGGTTGAGATTCTCCCTATTCAATTACCCATAAGGCGAGACTTTGACTCATATGTAACCTAGAAACCTTTAGAAATAGCTATACAACCCTAAAACGTGCTTCTTTCAACTTCTAAAGAAAGTTAATACTCCGTATTAGGTAAACGTAGAATAAGCAAATCCAAATCCAAATCAAAATACACTCTCTAACTCACTAACTAAACTAGTGGCGTATGATAAATATTCAAGTTACAACATATTATACTCCGTATTTATTGAATCAGTAATCAACCTGAATAATCGGCAACGAGGGCAAACCAAGATCCTCACGCACATCAAAAATAAATCTCTCCATATTCGCCTTATAAGACTCGGCAGCACCTTTCACACAATCACTCTCCCCTTGATACCACAACATTGCCTTAACCTCCCCACCACTCCCCATAGCACATTTCACCCTCCTAACCATATCCTCATACAATTTCTCCCCTTTAGCCCACTCCTTAATAGCAGTCCCTCCAACAGCACATGGGACAAGATCTATAACACCGTTAATATAATCCTTAACTGCATTAGCAAACGACATCCCTGGGCCCACACCACATGTTTTCTTAGTATCTATGTCGGAATGTAAGGGTTCTTGGGCTGTTTCCCATATTAAGTTGGCGTTTAAACGATGGATGATTGATGGGTCTGGTTTGCAGTCATTTGGGACTAGTTTGTCCCATTTTTTGTTGTGGACCCCACCTCGACCAGCCATGTTGCTTTGGCCGGATAATATGAAGATTTGTTTTTTGGTTGTGGTTGAGGTTGGTGTTGGTTGGTCGGATTTTTGGGTTGAGTTGAAGATACCCATTTTGGAGTTTACAGATTGTTGGGTTGGGAATTATGAAAGTGTGGTTTTTGCCATGTTTGGGTAAAATACAGGATGTGTTTTCGGGATGGATCTAACTCACTCTGAGAGTAATAGATGTGTCGGTCGACTTGTTAAACTATCTTTTGTTTACTTTTAGTTTGAAATAAAATAATGAGAATTTATAAGGAAGCAAACTATCTTTTTAAAAACAAACTAAAATATCCTATTCCCTCAGTTTAAAAATTAAACTAAAAGCAAACTATCTTCTTTTACTCATATCCGGAGTAGGTTTTATTTATTTTTTATTTTTTATTTTTTATTTTTTTGGAACTAAATATCCGGAGTAGTTCTCGTTCTCGTTCTCATTATTTTGAGATGTCTCAAAATAATACTACTAATTACAGTACCCTTTTTCTCAACTTACTAATAGAGAGTTTAGTAAAAGCACAAAATACCACAACACCGTAACATCACTTTTTCAGCGCCACTGCCGCCACATCAAGATTCCAACTTTAACATCAATACCACAAAAAACACCCGGTACCACAATAACATATTAACACCCACCTTTTTGAGATCCGCCATTTTATTTATTTTTCATTTTTCAAGCAAACTAACCTTTCATTAATTCAAATAAAAATACAAATAACATTTATATATATATATATATATATATATATATATATATATATATATATATATATATAAAGACTTACAAAAAGAAAAAGAAAAAGAAAAAAGTTAAGACTTTTTATATAAAACACTTGTGATTTATATGTATATACAAATGAAAACGAGTCATTCATTGAAAAAAGAGTCATTCATGTGGACCGAACATGTTGTACTCCCACAGGTTAAAAAAATGTTCTTATTCCTTTTTAGTAAGAAGTTTATACCCGGTGAATATATTAAAAATAATAGTATGAGAACCGTACATGAAAGAATGGGATGACCACTCTTAAAACAAAAACTATGTGCTATGAACATGCTCATATGCACAACGGCCAATGCCTAGCACTTGAGACATTTAACGTAATAGAAACATTAAAACACAAATGCCTCTAAGCTAANTGCCATGTTGCTTTGGCCGGATAATATGAAGATTTGTTTTTTGGTTGTGGTTGAGGTTGGTGTTGGTTGGTCGGATTTTTGGGTTGAGTTGAAGATACCCATTTTGGAGTTTACAGATTTTTGGGTTGGGAATTATGAAAGTGTGGTTTTTGCCATGTTTGGGTAAAAAACAGGATGTGTTTTTGGGATGGATCTAACTCACTCAGAGAGTAAATAGATGTGTCGGTCGACTTGTTAAACTATCTTTTGTTTACTTTTAGTTTGAAATAAAATAATGAGAATTTATAAGGAAGCAAACTACAGTATCTTTTTAAAAACAAACTAAAATATCCTATTCCCTCAGTTTAAAAATCTTTTATATAATAAAACAAAACCCCAAGTGGGGACTTTTCCATTTCAAAAAAACTAAACCATACCTTATTTAGTAATAATATTATTTAAAAAAAAAGATTATTTTCTTATTAAGTAACATTTTATATTTATCCATAATACAAGTAGAAGATAAATACAAAAAATATAGATAAGAAGCAATTAACAATAGGATTAAAACTTTTAAATATTATCTTTAATAATAAAAAACTATAATTAAACATCATAAATCAAACAAAACAAAGATTAAATTATTTGTTTTTTAATAAATAAAAATATATGATTCAAAAAAAATTAAAGAAAAACCCGCGCGTGCGCGGGTATTATAACTAGTTACTAGTAAACTAAAAGCAAACTATCTTCTTTTACTCATATCCGGAGTAGGTTTTATTTATTTTTTATTTTTTTGGAACTAAATATCCGGAGTAGTTCTCGTTCTCATTATTTTGAGATGTCTCAAAATAATACTAGTAATTACACTACCCTTTTTCTCTACTTACTAATAGAGAGTTTAGTAAAAGCACAAAACACCACAACACCGTAACATCACTTTTTTAGCGCCACATCAAGATTCCAACTTTAACACCAATACCACAAAAAACACCCGGTACCACAATAACATATTAACACCCACCGTTTTGAGATCCGCCATTTTATTTATTTTTCATTTTTTTTATGGGTTTCCGACTCGACATTGCGAGCCGACTAATCCCACGGCGACTACCCTTTTGGATAGCCCGGAGTCGGCGCAGGTGAACCTCCGTGGCCACAAGAGGATTAATTTTCTCCCCATTGGATTCGAACCCTTGACCTCCTCTTTGGAAGACTGGTATTCTTGCCGCTGGGTCATCCCTTGTGGTTTTATTTTTCAAACAAACTAACCTTTCATTAATTCAAATAAAAATACAAATAACATATATATATATATATATATATATATATATATATATATATATATATATATATATATATATATATATATATATATATATAAAGAAGACTTAAAAAAAAAGAAAAAGAAAAAGAAAAAAGTTAAGACTTTTTATATAAAACACTTGTGATTTATATGTATAATACAAATGAAAACGAGTCATTCATTGATAAAAGAGTCATTCATGTGGACCGAACATGTTATACTCCCACAGATTAAAAAATATGTTCTTCTTCTTTTTTAGTAAAAAGTTTATAGCCGGTGAATATATTAAAAAATAATAGTATGAGAACCGTACATGAAAGAATGGGATGACCACTCTTAAAACAAAAACTATGTGCTATGAACATGCTCATATGCACAACGGCCAATGCCTAGCACTTGAGACATTTAACGTAATAGAAACATTAAAACACAAATGCCTCTAAGTTAAGGGCTTCATCAACTTTCACTCAAATTAACATGAGCCAATTTCCATGTTGCCTTTAGCCTATCCACATGAGCATTCTGCTTGAATCTTATAGACGCTAGTTTTAACCTTATCATATCCACTATGATTTTCGTAACTTGCTCGCTTTTCCTCTCACCTTTACCATGTATCATATTATTCCTCTCTTGCCACACAATATGACGTAGTAGCCACAACTAATCGACCAACAATACTTGTCACATTATTACGAATGGACAGAGGTAATAACCAACCCATAATGTCAACCCACATTGGCGAAATACTTGGGAAATCCGCAACTTTTATCACTTGCTTTCATACTTCAGATGAATAGGGACATTCAAAGAACAAATGTACACGCGTGTCAGGTTGGGTTTTAAATAATGGACATCAAAGCAAGCTTAAATCAACATCACCTCCAACGTCCCATTGTTTTAGACGATCTTGAGTTTTGAGACGATTTCGCATGACTAACCATAAATGTGCAGCGTGTCTTGGAATACCATATTTCGACCAGACAAGATGACACCAGTCAACTTTCTCGCCACGATCTCGAATAGTATTCCATGCATCACGGACAGAAAATTCACGCAACACACCATTACGTGTTTTCCAGAACAACGTATCCTCTGTTTCATTATTCAATAAAGGAATATGAGCCTGGTTTAAAATTATATACAAATTGAGCCATGCATTTGGCCAATACCATGCTCCATTCGAAACAATATCAACCACATTCTCTTGAAGATTAAAGACCGCACTAGTCACAACTCTAGGCGTTAAGTAGCTCATCAATGGACACTGGCCATCCCAGTTATCAAACAAAGCCGCAGCCTTTTGCCCATTACCCAGCTTGTAATGAACATGGGGTCTGATGTGATTCCAAATTTGTAGTAATTTACACTACCCTCAGGTCACGTTAGCTGCTAAATCAATATCCCAAAAGTTCTTCTTCTTCAATGCACCTGCACACACACTAAAACATACACTTAACATACACTAAAATGCACACACGCACACACACTCTGTTAACGCACACACTCAATATATACACTCAACACTGCAACACACACCAAACATACACACACACACGCAACCCATTTAAAATCGGAAAAAAATACACACCAACGCCACCAACAACGCACGCTGGTTAACCAACGCCACCACCAACGCACGCTGGTTTCATCTGCACTCGGTATTGTAACGCGAACCAACGCTTCGCCACATCATCATGATGCTCTATCCGGCGTTATGATACCTTATGCTCTAAGTGTGGATGTTATTTGATTGGTTGAAAAGTGTAGTGATTTCACTTTTATTAAACCGTGTGTTTTTTTATCTGAAAACAATTTTAAGACAGAAGGAGTATATAATAAAAGAAAATTACAAAATGGAGAAATTAATCCTTCTATTGATTAAAGATAAAACTCAATTTTAAAATCAAGTCCTTAATTGGCCAATAAAATTTAAAATAATCTTCAATTTGGTCAAACTCATTTACATTTCATCTAACAAAATAAATGCGTATGAAAACACACTAATTTTTAACCACATGTACACATGGACTTATTAAATAAGATTTTTGTGTAAAATTATGTAAAAGGTTTTATATTTATATGGTTATAATACACATGCATGCACGGATTTTTACATAAAATTTCATTGTATATTAATATTACGCAAATATTTTTGTTAAACGAATGATTTGACTTTGTTTAACTAGCATGATGTTGAGATTGATGTTGTTGAAAAATTAACTATTGATATCATGTTTAATAGCACATAATAACCTTGGGAAAAAAAATATTTTTTCTGGATTCCTTATTTAAAGTTTAAAGAGAAATTGCATGCGTTGTTGCAATATGCACAATCTCATGTATTTTTTCATCTTACAGAACATGTGGGCTCGTGCCTTCATGTTAGGAATACGTTTTTTTTATAGAAGACTCGGTCACCCCGAGTATTGTTTAGCATTATGTAGCTCATAGTATTTATCTTATTAGTTAGTAATTAGTATAGTTTAAGTAACACCGTGGAGGACGGACGGGTCTTGACCCACTGTACACCCGATCCACAGCTCATAGGAGAGCGTTTATTGTAACTATATAAAGCCCTTCCCACACATGGGAAGGGTTGGTGCTTCTAATCATTCAACAAGTTCTTCTTTCACTTTCTCTCTCTAGAACACCCAACTCTCTCTATCTCTCTCTCTAAACTTTTTCTTCTTTCTTTCTTTTCTACTTCTCTCTTTAATCAAACTAACCACAAAACCATACATGTTATGAATTAGAGTATCTTACAATTGGTATCAAGAGCCATGGTTTCATCTTAGGGCCTTGGATTCTCGGATTTAGTTTGGTTTTTGTGGTTTTTGGTTAGTTAGAATAGTTTTTCTTGAATAACACCTTGGTTTGATCTTTGTAGTGTAAAATGATGTGTTATGGTTGTACTTTCGTGCTTAGTAGTGTTATAGTTACATAGTTCTTGAGTTGGAATAGTCATATCTTTCATTGGTTTGGTGGTGTGAAAGATTTTGGGTGGTTTTCTTACTAGCAATTAAGTCGACTGACTTGGTATTCTTGGTAGCGATTAAGTTCGTCTGAATAGCGATTTAGTGTTAGTGATTAAGTTGGTTTACTATATTTGGACAACCAGAAAAATCGCTAGATAGCGACTGGTTTGGATGTATCTGAATAGCGATTAGTACTGTCTGTCTTTTAGTGACTAGCGATTAACTAATTCCAGCGAATAGCTTTTTAGCGATTAACTGGTTTTAGCGATTACCTCACCTAGTGATTATCTCTCACCAGCGATTAAGTCCTATTAGCGTTTAACTAAATCCATCGATTAGCTTTTTAGCGATTGGCTGTATTTAGCGATTACTTTGGGTCAGCGATTACTTTGGGTCAGCGATTAACTTTGGGTCAGCGATTAACTTTGGGTCAGCGATTAACTTTGGGCCAGCGATTATCTGTGGATAGCGATTAATTTCCATTTCAGCGATTAACTTTTGGACTTGTGATGGTTTTTAGCGATTTGCTAAGTTTGAGATTTCTTTGATTTGTTGACTACTTGTGCTTCGGGAAACGTTGTAACTTAAGTCGTTTCGATTAATTTGAATGTGATTTGACGTTGTGAGTGAATTCTTACAGCTTGACTTATCACAATCGAATATATTGTTACTTGACTTGTCTCGACTTGATTCTCAGCACAAATTGTGACTTATTTAAGCTCTCATTCTAAGTCTATTTCGCCTACTACGTCTTTCGGTTTTCTCTGGAGACTTTAGTAAAATCCCGGGAAAGAATAGATTTCTCGGTTTAAGTCTCGAGTTGTAAAATTCCGTTTAAGACTACACCATGACAACTACGGCTTCAATTGATGACATCCAAGCTGCTGGGTCCCATACTCGACCTCCTATGCTTGACAGAACAGACTATGAGTCATGGTCCCAAAGAATACGTTTGTATTGTCAAGGCAAGGAAAATGGGGAGAACATTCTGAGATCGATTGACGAAGGACCATTTCAAATGGGTACTACCAGAGATGTTATCTCAACTAGTGAAGATGGAACAGTCACCTTTGGAATTGACAGACCTCGTACTTACAATGATCTTAACGAAGCTGAAAAGAAACGCTATGATGCTGATATCCGAGCTTCCAACATTGTGATACAAGGGTTACCCAAGGACATCTACAAACTCATTAACTTCAACACTGAGGCCAAAGCCGTTTGGGACAATGTCAAAATGCTGCTTGCTGGTTCAGAACTTACTAAAGAAGATCGTGAGTCTCAGTTGTATGATGAATTCGAGCACTTCAAGATGAATCCCGGTGAAAACATCACTGACTACTATGTCAGATTCCACAAGCTTGTGAATGACATGAGAATGATCAGAATGACAATGCCCAACATCCAACTCAACTCAAAGTTTGTTAACAACATGTCACCAGAATGGGATCGGTTTGTCACAGCTGTGAAGCTAAACAAAGGACTCAGAAACACCAACTATGAACAACTCTATGCTTACCTGCAACAACATGAGAAGCATGCTATGTATGATCGTCAGCTGAGAGAAAAGTTCAATCCCTCAAATGACTCTCTCGCTCTCATCTCCAGTGTTCAGGGACTCAACCAATCCTCAATTGATTCAATCAGTCACCCTACTGCACAAGCAACACATAATCAGTCTGTCCCTGGCCAATCATCCATGCAATCATCAAATGTCAAGAATAATCAACAAGACTCTGGGAACTCTCACATTGACAAAAGGATTGATAATCTCTCCAACCAAGTCTCACTGTTGGTTCAACATTTCAGGAGTGCACTTCCACAAACCAACAACCAACTCAGAACTTCATCTAACCCACGTAATCTTGCTGTCGTGGAAGATGGGCGTGTTGTGGCTCAAGGAAGGCAAAATGTCCGGGGAAATGCTCAGAATAGGATGGGGAATGCCAATCAAGGGCAGGGAAGACAACCCAAGTGCTACAACTATGGTGGGTTAGGTCATATTGCAAGGAACTGCACTCAACCAAAACGTCCTCAGAACTCTGACTACTTCAAGGATAAGATGTTATTGATGCAAGCACAAGAGAATGGAGTTTTATTGGATGAGGAGCAACTGCTGTTTCTTGCGGGCGATGAAGGGAATTCATTTGATGCCGATGTGGATGATCAACCAGTTCAGGATCTAGCTCTCAATGACCCAAACATCTTCCAGGCAGAAGATTGTGATGCTTTTGATTCTGATGTTGATGATGAGCCCACTGCACCGACCATCTTCATGGCCAATCTATCATCTGTTGTCACATCACCGCAACAATTTGGTTCCCCTAATTCATCCATTATATCTGAGGTACTAAAATTATATGACACATACGAGACATGTGATGTACCTAAGATTCTCAATGAAGTACATCAAACTAATGTTGTTGAGTCAGATGATGTTGAATTGGAAAACAGCGATGCTTTCCCAATTGAACAACATGTGAAGCACAACAAAGAAACTGATGTACCTAGTGGAGCATCTTCTGTTGTAAATGATGATAAGGTGTTGCATGAACAAAAGATTCCTAACGAAGTACAACAAACAAACGCTGTTGAGTCAGATAATGATAATATGGGAAATAGCAATGTTACCCCATATGAACAATATGTGAAACATAATGAAGTGTCTGTTGTACCTAGTAGTGCATCTTCTGTTGTAAATAATGTTTGTGAGTTGCTTGAGAACACCGCTTATATCCCTGATGACACTCTGACCACTAGACTTAACATCCTTAAGGATCAGGTGACCATATATGAACAACGAGCAAGGTTTGAGCTAACTGAACGTGAGCAGAAAATGGATTGGCAAATGCGTTCATACATAACTGAACGTAATTTAAGGGAAGAAACATTAAAAGGGGAGTTATATTCTTTACAAAAACAACTTGATCAGTCAGTTAAACGGGAACAGGAGATCCAGGAAAGTGTAATTACACTAAAACTTGATTTCAAAATAAAGAATCTAAACTCTTAAATGATTTTTCCAGACTTAAAACGTTGAAGAATAAGCTTGAAAACAAGTTGTACACGCAAGGCCAAACCATTCAAACTGCTCAAATGATTCAAAAGCATAAAAGGTTATGTGATGAAAACAGTAAAAAAGATGTAGGTAAACCCAATTCTGATTGCCTTAGGAGTGTTAGAGTTGCCCAACCTGCATTATATGACGCAAATGTTATGCTTAAGCCTGGTCATGCCCCTCCTGATGTGACGTCATTTGATGAGACCAATGAGATTGAAGTTATTAATAGAGAGAGATTAGCTGAAAAAATGAAGGATCCCAAGTGCATTGAAAAGCGTGTTTTAATCAAACCTCATGATTATTATATGGAAAACATGTTAACTGTTTTTGCACCTCAAACTAAGCTTACCCCAGAGCAGATATTTTGGTCCTTAGACGTTGAGAAAAGAAAAGCTGAAGAACTTAAGGCCAAAACCCCTCTTAAGTTTGCTACCCCAACGGTGTATCCTCCCAATACACCAATGCACCTAGTTCAGTTAGCTCTTCCCACACAATGTAAAACTCTTATTAGCATCTACGTTCTTTGTTAAATGTTTGCTGATTTTGATAAAACATATAAAAAGAGAATTACACCAATGGGAATTACTGAGGGTGAAAGGGGATTTGAACTAACGAAAGAGTGTTACTTAACTGAAGTCATCCCATTTTTTAAACTTATCAAAGAACACTTTGAGGGCATGCAAAAATCCCTTGAAACTGAAGTGAAAGAGATGAAAGAAGTGTTTAAAAAATGTGGAAAATGAGGGAAAACAAACTGAAATAGATCTTCAATATAGTGAAATTGCGAGGAAAAATGCTCTTATCATGAATGACACTTTGATTGCTCAATGTATTGCACAAGATGTATTTTATACTGCTACTGATTCGTCATTAACTGCTTGTCAATTTTATGAGATGTCTGTTGCATTAAATGTCTTCCAGAATCGTGTTGTTGAGCTTGAGGGGGAGAATTTAAAATTGCGTGAGAAAATTCAAAACGATGAACATGATAACATGGTCAGGCATTTTTCAAAACTAGAGGTTGATAATCTTAATTTGCAATTAAAGTATCAACATTTAGAAGAAAGAGTTAAAATCTCCAACGCCAAGACATCTTCGGATGCTCCTGAATTTGATGCATATTTTGAATTAGCCAAACTGGGATGAAAAAATTCAAGCTCACACCAACACGATTCGAAAATTGAGGGCTCAAATTGCCCAATTGAAGTCAAATAAGAGTGATGTGATTGGTTCCCATAAACCTTAGTCTGCAGATTCTCAGAATTTTCAATTTCAAAACATCATCAACAAACTCAAAAATGAAAATGATTGTTTTCAAGCTGAAAATTCAAAAGTTAAACAACATTACAAAGAGTTATATGATTCAATTAAGATCACACGTGATAAAAAAATGATAAGGTAACTTCTTTGCTTAAAGAGAATGAGAATCTAAAGACTCAGGTGAAAGGGAAAATGCCAATCACCACTAGTGATAATGTTGTTTTAAAGGTCTCTGCTTGTAAGAAATATGATGTTGATGCTGTGAATATCCCGCTCCCTCTTAGGAACAATAGGTCTGCTCACTATGCGTATCTATCGTACCTTAAGGATAGTCTAGACATGCTTCGCGAGACTATAGAAGAGGATAGGAAAGTGAAACCACATGATAGTGCTATTCTAGATGCCTGCTTCCTCACTAAACGATCTCAAGAACTCTTAGAATATGCCATTGGCACGCGTCCTAAGATAGACATCAAGCAAGATAGGCTCACTGCATTATCCTCAATGACTAAGAACAAGCATGTAACCTTTGAGGCACCCTTGGAAAATTCAGATCCCAACACATCAAAACATGTTCAACAACTGGAAGTGAAAAGGGCTAAGTTTCCCATCAATCCTTCTATAGGAATTAATAGTGACACTAAAGCTTGAAAGTCAAAACCTATGAAAATTATAAAGAATGATAAGACTTCACCAGCTAAAAGTGTTCCTAAGAAGAAAGTAGAAGACCACATGAGGAACAATAAGTCGGATTTGAGCAAAAAGGATCATAATTCAAACCCTAATTCACTTTGCAAAACATGTAATGAATGCTTAATTTCGGCTAATCATGATAAATGTGTTGAGAAATTTTTGAAGTCATCCAACAATACCCCAGTTAAGAAAGTTTGGAGAGCTAAGCGAGTTAAGCAAATTTGGAAAGTGATGAGACGAAAAGTGTTACGCTTTAAGGGGGTCATTTAAGCCCTAATTCATATAAATGTGATCAAATATTGCCCTAAATCGTCCCTTTTGTCATTTTAGGTACTTTTGAGAGGAATTCTGGAAAACATGCATATTCGGACGTTTTTGGAGCATAAAAGTGAAGAAAACGACAAAGTCTCAAAGAAGCTGGAAATTACAACCTGACGGCGTCAGGAGTCACAAGGTGACACCATCAGTAAGGATGACAAAAGAGTGGAATTCAATTATCAAACGACAGGCCAGAAAGATTTCAAGAATTTACACCTGACGGCGTCAGGTGTTAGAAGATGTAGGCCGTCACGTGTTAAGTTAAAGAGAGACGGGCCCCAGGCAGAGTTTTACAAGCCTGACACGGCTCCCAAATGCTGAATCATACGGCCCATCCTCGGACACCTAATGGCCGCCCGACCCGCCTGACGCCCTCAGGCGCCTATAAGCGCTGACGCCGTCCGAACTTATTTCTATATCATATTTGCCAAATTCATTCATGTAGTTGGAACTTCTGTGGAGAACTTTTAGGGCAATACCCTAAAGACGAAATTTTCTGTGAACTTTAGGCGTCTCCAACCCTTGGAACCCTGAGCTGCTTAATTAAGATAAGCTCTTCACTTTAATTCAACAAATCGTCTATGTGTTTGCGTTGTTCTAACTCTATCTTGCTTGTCTTTTGGCGTATGTGTTAGATTACACATACTTTGACCTTAGAAATCGGACCAAAAAGACCAAAAACCGAGCCAAATATGCCAAATATATGTGTTTTTGTGTTTGTGATTGTGCAGGTATGGATATGTAAGAAAAGGACAAAAATCAAAGGAAAAATAAACAAAAACCGAGCACGAGATTGGAAAGAGTGCGAAAAGACGAGGCCAAGACGAAGTCAAAATTATTTTCCGAGCACACCATTGGAAAGAGCACGAAAAAACGAGTCTATCGGTATTTTATATGACAAAAGACGGTGTTATAAAAGACTAAACGGAGCTCGGACGAAGATTATTATTATGGAAATTCGGATCAGCAGAAAAATTTATATAAGAAAAATGATTGCAAAACTTAACACAAATGGTTGGTTGGTCTAATGGTTGGAGCGTTTGGTGTTAGGCGTGAGGTCGGGGGTTCGAGTCCTCTTCCTTCCCCCTTTTCTTTTTTAAATCACAGCAACATTAATATGTTGCATAGCAGATCCAGATAAGGCCAAGCCCAGATCCGCTCAGCCCAAGAAGCAGCCCAAAATAGAAACAAAGAATGCAATGAATTTCCATGCCCAACAGAGCTCAGGCCCAAGCTAATAGAGATGCAAAGAAACAGGCCAACGTGAAAAAAACAAAGATCCGGCCCAAGTCAAAATCTGCATATGTCATGAAAATGAGTATATCATTTGCCCATCGCGTGTCTCTCTCTCCACAAATAAAATCAACAAAAGAGCGTGACTTGCAGTCTTCACCCACTTACAGGCATATTATTTTTTTTTTCTTCAACCAATAAAACGACACCGCGTGGCCTTAATGAGCTGTATTTCCTTGGAAGAATCGAGAGGAACCGAGAATGTTAGATGACAGCCAATGATTGGGTATAAATACATCACTTGATCCGATGAAGAGGGGAGCATTCCTTCACATTTTATTTCACACAGTTTTTTTTTTAGTTGTAGTTTTTTCTTAGCTTATGTAGCAGTAATTTTTTATTAGCTTATTTGGAGTACTTATTATTGTAATCAACTCTCTTTATTAATCAAGTTTTTTTATTTTATACCTTACTTGTTTTTAACATATTTAATCTAGTTTATTCTTATTCTAATCCTCTACTTTTCTTTAATTTTCTTTTATAAACTATCTTTTATGCTTTAAAAATATAAAAAAAAAAAAATAGTTTTATTCACTCTTTTAGTTATAAGTTAATTTTTATTAGTTTTTAGCTTAAATGTTATCTTTTTCTTCCTCTCTCTTACCCCTCTAGCTCGATTCAAACATACAAAGAGGATGCACGAGCTTGTTAAGTTCGCTCTATTTTTTAAATAAGTCTTGACATCCCTTAGGTTGAGAGAGCATTTTTCTTTATTTTTAGATTTTTAGATAGGCTTGTTTATTAAGTCAATTAGTTTTATCAAGTTTTTCATAAAAAGTTTAAACCTTTATTAGTTTTTCTTCTAAAAATAGCTTATTTTCTATAGTATTAAGTTTTAATAATTAAGTTTATCTTTTAGTTTTCTTTAGGTTTTTTATAATAAAGTTGGTAGCTTTATCAACCTAATAAGCTCTTCCATAGCTTATTTGGTCATTATTATTGATTATCGCTACTAAAGTTTTGATTTTTCTTTGTTTCTCATCATTTCTACCGCTAAGGCCGGAGCTTAAGGGTCTTATAAGCTAGCTTATTAATAAAGTTTATTGGCTTTAGTCTTAATAAGCTAATTAGTTAATAAAGTCACAAACTTTATTAATTATTTGGCTTTTATTAAAGCTTTTTAAGAATTAAACTTTATGGTTGTTTAGTTTATAAGATGGGCTGTTATTTTTGTCTCATCTCTTTATATCGGGTTTACTCTCTTTCCCTTCTTTTCAATTTTAGTTTAGATATTTAGATTTGATATCGTGTTTGTTGGAATTTTGACGTTTATTAGTTTAATTAATATGAGTAGTGAATAGATGTTTTATTATGCTCTGTTGAGTGTACTTGTTCTGTGAACTTAAGTGTGGTTTTATAAAGTTAGAAAATGAATTGGTTAGTAATGATAAATGTAGACTTGGATGAAATTCTTGGTTGTTACAATGGGGTTAAAAAACAGCCGTGAAAATAAATTAGGTTTTTAACTCTAGATATTGATATCTCTTTATAACAATTATTTCTCAAAATGAAATCAATGTGCTGCTCGCAGAAAATAGTGATATTTGTAAAAGACATTCTTCTCAACTCACGCCTTATCTCAACATGATAAACCACGACTTAAGGAATTGTGGATAATTCTGCTTAACAGAGCATATCCTTTTCATCCATCATATTTCCTTATTTGCTTGCTTTGTATAGATTTAGTTTGTTATTTTTAAGTTGGTATGCTTTTAAGCGTTAACTTTAGATTAGCTTGCCACTAGATTTATTATCTTTACTTAGTTTGCCTCTAGATTTATGTGCTTCTTAAGTGCTCATTTTTACATTAGATTACGTGTGCTTTACGTGCTTGATTTATATGCTTAATTGTTGCCTTTTAGTTTACGTTTGCTACCGTAGTTATAATTACCATCATATCTCCCTTTATCTTTTTTTTCCTATTCAATTCACAAATCACGACTTGAACCGATAATTCCATTCATACCTTCGTTGGGACCACGACCCGGGGAAATACTTTCACTTGTGTTTCCTTGGAAAATCTTGCCACTAGATTTATTATCTTTACTTAGTTTGCCTCTAGATTTATGTGCTTCTTAAGTGCTCATTTTTACATTAGATTACGTGTGCTTTACGTGCTTGATTTATATGCTTAATTGTTGCCTTTTAGTTTACGTTTGCTACCGTAGTTATAATTACCATCATATCTCCCTTTATCTTTTTTTCCTATTCAATTCACAAATCACGACTTGAACCGATAATTCCATTCATACCTTCGTTGGGACCACGACCCGGGGAAATACTTTCACTTGTGTTTCCTTGGAAAATCACTATACCACGATTGACACTCACACACACC
>LBNU01032558.1:4781-16660 GCA_014162995.1 Artemisia annua
ACAAGGTTATGATTCAAGGAAGTGAAGCTAATGACATTTGACTATAGACTTGGACTAACTTGTATATTCTTAATCATCACTTACCCATATAATCCCATGTCTTATTCCTACCCTTTAGCTTGGTGTAATTACTAAGTGTATTGGCATGTAGTGACCATCCAAGTTCTTGAAAAGCTAGATTACGTGCCAGCGATCTAAGGATCATCCTTAGCGACCATCCGTTATTTAGTGAATCAAGGATTCGTGCTAGTGATCTATTATGTTAAACACAAGGTATTTGCATTTAAGTTAATTAACCCTTTAGCCTAACATTATAACCCGAATAAAAGACCTCTTTGATATGTAAACTTGGTGCTTACGCCAATCGGTGAAGTTTTGTTTCTGGTACAAGCCTATGGTAATAACTAAATCATGACGGAGTAATGAGTGTGATTTATCATATACACTACCCATATATGAGTGTATGAGTGAATTATATCTTATTATTCTTTCGTGAGGTGTTTTGAAGTGTTAATCACGCAAGAAAATCATTGGATATTGTCAAACATCTCAATATTTCATTTATAAGAGCTTAAACGTAGATGGTCCAACTTGTACTTGTATAAGAAGGATTTCCATCGTAATTTTCAGAATCACTTTCGTTTACCANGTGACAAGAAATCATAAAAGCTTATATAAAAGATTGATATAAACGTAAATAAAGACTCAAAACTTGTAAAGATTAATGGAAAAGATTAAGATGAAAGACAATAAGCTTAAAAATAAGACATGAAAATTAAGCTTGCATAAAATAAAACTTACACTAATACACAAAATAAACTAAGACTAACTTCTACTCCCTACTCCTACTTGCTTCAAAATGAAGCCATCCAAAGGATATTTATCATGCTAGGGGGAGCTTAAGTTTGCCCTCGTGTACATTTTTGCCCCCTAGACTTTTACATCACATGAAAACATCATTAAACTTCTATTGTAACACTACTACAACTTCTAAAAATTAAACGTAGGTCCTTGTAACTTGAGGTAGCGTGTTGACGTGTATTTCAAAGTCTTCAAAGATGTACAAACGATCACTTGCTCGAACTTGGAAAGCTTTTTCAAATAAATCTCTTTCAACTTCGATTAAGCGTTTCTTTCATGTTCTTGAGCTTTTAAGAAATAACTTTGTTGTCTTGGGCTTTTCTTAAGTAGATATCATCGTTGACTCGGCTTTTAGACTCTCTTTCACATCTCGTGCTTGTTTTAGGGCTTTTTGGTTGATTTTGTTGCCATTTATGCAATATCCTTCCCTGCACGATCACAAACACAAAAACACGATATCTTTGGCGTTTAACATTAGTTTTAGGTCTTTTTAGCAATTAATCTAAGGTCAAAAGTATGTGTAACATAGCACATACCAAAATCCCCCAGACTAAGGTATTGCGTGTCCTCATGCAATGTAATCACGTCACGCTTTAAAGATAAATAATTTCAAACCTCTCTTTACTAACTTTGAAAAGTAGCAAAACGTTCAAAGGAGATACGAAATCATTTATTCCCTAAAACGCCCCGATTTTCCATTTTCTGACTATGTACATCATATATTACACTACTTTAGCTTATGACGATGTGCTTGACTTTCATTATCTTTCAATAACGATTAAGGGTCATAGAGCAAGAACACGATTCATAGAAAAGTGACCGATTGGATAAAATTCATCGTCCCTGATTTTTCACAAGCCCCCAAACTAAGCGTAAAAACGGATCATTGTTTAATTACAAGTTAGATGCCAACGCTACTCATGGAAGTTACTCGTGTACCGCTTGCTCCCATTTTCCTATTTTTTTTCTATCTCATTATTTTATTTTTGTGAGAGAGATGAATTTCTTCATAAGCATCTCGTTTCATAATTTTTAGTCCGATAAAGATACCAAATTCAAACGCTAAGTAGTTATCGATCTTCTCTTAAAAAGGTCTGCAAGAGAAATGTGGTCCACATCAAGGATATTGGATACATACAAAGACTTTGGAATACATAGACATAAGTTGACGAGTACATTTCACGTGCACCTCATGGGTCCGATCTAGGATCGTAACATGCACCTCACGCGCGACCAACTTTAGTCTTAACACTAGAACTCATGATCCATAAATCTTCAACATACATCCTTATTCTTTCTTTTCTTTTTCTTTTCTTGATACTTTTTTCACTCTTTTTTTTTCTTTCTTTTTCTTGCCTTAGTAACTTCTCGACTCCGAACCTTCACGGTTTCAATCCAAGACCTACCGCCAACTGCCAGGGTTGGAATCTAGGATCCAAGGTCCGATCTCAATCCGAAGTCTTAAAGCACCTTAGCTCATACTGAATAACGGGCTTTAGGGTAGCTCCGAAACCTCATGCGTACTACGCTTATACAACGATATTCAATACAATACAACTCTAGATAGTGGGGTGTATCCTTGATGTGGACCCAATTTTTCAAGCAAAGATTCTCTTAAGAAGATAAAGAACTACTCATCGGCTAAACCTAACATCTTTAATTATTTTGCACAGATATGGGGTGAAGCAATTTTGTGGGAACAAAAAGACATGAGTACCTTCGATGAGCTTTAAAGAGATCCAACTACTCTATGCTTAGCATCTAACTTCTAAAGAAACTCTATCATTTCACGTTCTCCGCAAATTTAAAATCTCAAATAATGAGATCCGCGGATACTTAGCCGATAATCAAGCCACGCATATATAAAGTAAAGTACGGGAGCCGACAAAAGAGTAGCTCCTTGTGTACAAAACTAGCAAAAGCTTTTATGATCATCTTTGGTTAAGGGAACAAGCTAGTGCTCAACACGCCCGGATCAAGTCAAAATTTTTATTCTCACTCTTACCTAGTAGGAAAGTCAAACGCGGTGTCAAAACTTTTATTCTATTTTTGCATAATTTTTCATTTTTTTTTTCATCATCTTTTCTTTGAAATTTTTCAAAATTTTTCAATTTTTGGATTTTTTGAGGAAAAACGGGGTTGCGCAAGTAAACAGCAATGGTGAAAGTGCTAGGTCAATCAAATCGAAGATTCAACCCCCCCCCCAGACTTCATCAGGCTTATATTTCCACACAGTTTTTGGAACGTTGTAAACAACATACTTTTGAATATGGAAAATTTATTTTAAACGGTTAAGTTAGAACCGTTCTTTGTACCTTGTGTTGTGATACCATTTTAGTAGCACCCAAACATGTATGCTTCCGCTAAACCAAATTTTGGGGGTGTTACAGATTGGTATCAGAGCCTTGGTTATAGAGAACTGGGTATTTTTAAAGCCTAGACTATAACTACTTTTACGAAAACTTAACCCTATGACCGACACGTGCCTGCCTGCCAAGCTGATGCCTCATTTGTAATTTCGATTAGTAATATACTTGATGAGATGTGTACTTTGTTATTGGATGATTATATCCACTTATTTTTACTATATACTATAAGTATCTTCGAAATACTTATGCATACGTATTGTACTTATCGTAGCGTTACACGTCTTTTTCTACGTAATCTCATCATTCGTCCTCGGGCGTGGATACTTGTTTTAGTCTCTCTAAACAGCTTTTAAAAGTAAAGGACATACTACTAGCGTAACTGAGCAGAGTATTTTAAAGTTCATTGAACCTCGGGTGAATATAGACTGGTCACCTATATTCAACCAGGGACAGTGGGACATAGCCTGATCACCTATGTCCGACTCAGAGGTGAACTTTGCGATACTAGGAGTAGTTATAATAGAATTATGTCTGGATGAAATTTTTGATTTTGAGAATGATAAAATTCATGTGTGTGTACATAAGCATTGTGTGACATGAACACTCACATCAGCACACAACATGATAGCAATCACAACACACTGGCATCACAATACTTCACGAATCATGACTGACTTTTCTCCTGTCACTGCAAGTGAAGCGGAGATCACTAGGACTGAATTTGATTTATATGTGAACGATCTTTCACACTCGAAAACCTTGTGGCCGACATTTCTTTTACACTGAATTACTATATATATATATAAACTTATGAACTCACCAACCTCGTGTTGACACTTTAGCATGTATTTTCAGGTTTAAAGCGATAGCTTACTATTGGAGGCTTTGGCAGGGCATGGCATGGTCATAGATGACTCTGATGTATTTGGGACTGCTTTAATTCTTTTATGGGCTTATATTTCCACACTGTTTTTGGAACGTTGTAAACAACATACTTTTGAATATGGAAAATTTATTTTAAACGGTTAAGTTAGAACCGTTCTTTGTACCTTGTGTTGTGATACCATTTTAGTAGCACCGAAACATGTATGCTTCCGCTAAACCAAATTTTGGGGGTGTTACAGATTGGTATCAGAGCCTTGGTTATAGAGAACTGGGTATTTTTAAAGCCTAGACTATAACTACTTTTACGAAAACTTAACCCTATGACCGACACGTGCCTGCCTGCAAAGCTGATGCCTCATTTGTAATTTCGATTAGTAATATACTTGATGAGATGTGTACTTTGTTATTGGATGATTATATCCACTTATTTTTACTATATACTATAAGTATCTTCGAAATACTTATGCATACGTATTGTACTTATCGTAGCGTTACACGTCTTTTTCTACGTAATCTCATCATTCGTCCTCAGGCGTGGATACTTGTTTTAGTCTCTCTAAACAGCTTTTAAAAGTAAAGGATATACTACTAGCGTAACTGAGCCGAGTATTTTAAAGTTCATTGAACCTCGGGTGAATATAGACTGGTCACCTATATTCAACCAGGGACAGTGGGACATAGCCTGATCACCTATGTCCGACTCAGAGGTGAACTTTGCGATACTAGGAGTAGTTATAATAGAATTATGTCCGGATGAAATTTTTGATTTTGAGAATGATAAAATTCATGTGTGTGTACATAAGCATTGTGTGACATGAACACTCACATCAGCACACAACATGATAGCAATCACAACACACTGGCATCACAATACTTCACGAATCGTAATACACTTTGTATCACTATACCTTTCCGCTCATATGGAATACTTGCTCGTCGCCGTCTAATCATGTTTTGCATCGAGGCGTATTAGACCCGATTGGTCACAGTTTGAATTCGAGTTGCTTATTTTAACTTGTTTGATGTTGTAATAAACCCAAACTCATTTGAATTTATTGGAGCGTTTCGCCTATGTTTGAATTTGGATTGCTTATTTATTTAAACCTTCCTTTGTTTGTGGTCTTGTTACAGTCACCTCTACCCAAGCCTTATACTCAATCGGTTTGGTTCATCCCTCTCGATCGATGTTGTACCTTCTTGTACTTGGTCAACCAATAGATTGCTAGTAGCAATCAACATCCTCATTCAGAGTCGTACTTTGAACTTGCTATACCCTCCACTCAGCGGAGATTCTATGACCAACAGAAACTTTAAGACCTTAAAGAGTCACCTGAACCGCGTTCTTTGGAACAGACACCGAACTTCGTCTCACGAGAATACCAGTTATTTTAGCTACCCTCTTATAAGATAATAAACCGTGTCACTAATACCATATAAACTATTTTGCGGTCACACTACAAATGTTTTACTGCTACATCATGAAATCGAAATTTTGATCTTATAACTACTTTGTAAACAACGAATTGTTCTCGTTGTTCTATAAAATGTTTTGCAAATCACTTCGCTAAAGATTTTATAAACCGGTTTGCTGTCCTGCTTTGATATTATGAACCAAACTACAATTTTGCTACTATCATGCAAATGATAAACTGATTTCTTGATGTTCTATGAACTGTTTGACAAACCGTTTTATAAACTGTTCTAAAATCACACGGTGAACTATTTACCCATTTCGATGCGTTAAAAGTTTCTAGTCAAACTTCATCAAATTTTTGCATAACAAGGAGTGGTTAAACGATAACCTTTGTGAAATCATTTTATACACACCATGCTTAAAAACTGCTTTTACTGAAATTACGAGTCTTTTAAAGTCGCATCAGTTTACCTAACTGCAAAATTTTCAGCAAAGAATTATGTATTACTCTTCCACAGACAAGAGGAGCCCTTACCATCCAGTAAGACTCAAATCAGTTGTGGGTACAAACATCTCTTCCCAGACACCATTTTATCGGATAAGATAAACTGAAATCCGGGACGGATTTCCTTTAAGGAGGGTAGACTATAACAAACCGGAATTTTCCAGACTAATTTTAATAATAAATATTTATCTATTATAGCTAATTTGGGCATTTCTATGCATAAATTGATATTTTTGAGCATTTCTAAACATTTTCGGGAGCTGTCTTGCACGCTGTAGCTTACAGTCGTCATTAAAAAGTCTATTTTTGTCAGCAAGTACAAATTAATCCATTTCGGATAGTTACTGACAAGTTTCGTAATTTACTGAGAGCTTTCTCACATTTTCTGAAAAACAACGCTGCACGCGAACCGACACCACAGTACCTATGGTAAAAGTCAAGTGAATATAATTTTGAGTCAGTAATGATATTTTATTACATTTCTGACAAAAACGTGGTTAAAAACTTTATTTTACGTGTACGTATCCAAAAACGTCAAACCGGGACATTTCGGTTATATTTAAGCTTAAACCGACACACGATACACCCACGAGGAGTAAAAATTCTTATTTGATCCCCCTAGATCCTCTAAAACCGGCCACCTACCCATTCCTCACTAATAAGCACATGCAATTAACCCTATTAACCCCAAAACACCCTTTTATCCAACTTACCCCTTAATATCCAAATCTAATACCCATATCATCCCCATTTCAACACATATTCATCTCATTTTCTTCCTCTCTTGCTCTCAAATCCGAAACACACACAAACATAAGTCCATAAATAATTTTTGAAGATCAAGTAAATTTGGGTATTAAATTCAAGTGTTTTGGGTTAATCGGTACGTGATTTGGGTTAATTTGGAAGCATTTTGGGTCTCCTTGTTCTTGCTAAGCCACGTTAAAACACCATCTTTGTAAGCTAACACCCAAACTTTTCTAATCTTGTTCATATCATGTTCTTGTGATGTTTAATGGTATTACCAAGTGCTAAATGTATATATTTTGCTAAATTTAAAAAGATATAAATTGATGTGTGCATGCATGTAGCTCGAATTTTATGAAGTTTTCATAGTCAGTAGAGTATTTCTTGCTTGTGTGATAAATCTTGTTGCTTGTGGTACTAATTTGATGATACAAATGTGATTTGTGCTAATTACGCGAGTTTAAGACGAAATATACACTTTTAGGTGTATATGTGTAAATCGGCTACTATAAAAATTAGGAAATTATTGGGGTTTTGAAAAACATAAAATTTTGGCTCAAGTGGTAAAATGGTGGAATTTTTACTTGAAAGATTATATTAGAGCATATGTCGAATTAACCGTAACTAATTATAATTAATTAGTAAAAATGCAATTTTTGGTGAAATTAAATGTTTTTGGACAAATATAATTATTTTGGGTCGAATGATGTAAAATTTGACCAAGTTTGACTTTTGAGGTTAAGTACATAATTATAAGTGTTAATTACGTTTAATTATAAAATATTACGTAATTATAAACACAAAAATGGGTTTTGGGCCAAGTGAGATTTTGAGCCCAACAAGGGGTGTTTGTGGACTGTTGGGCCGAGCCCAATACAAAACCCAACCCACTTGACTTTTGGACTAAACGCGATAACGAACGTGTTAAATTAATTTTTAGAAATATGACGATATATATATCGTAACCTAAAAAGGCTAAATGGTTTTCGGGCTAAAATTGGACTATTGGGCCCAATAAGAGATTTTCGGCCCAATAAACATTTCGGGTGACGAAAATGAGTTTTGGAACATGTTTGAGCTTACGATAATTATTTTCATACAGTGAAACCATTTACATCGATAAATACTAAATTAAACTCATTTTTACCTAATAAGCCTAATAAATGGATTTTTAGCCAAATTTAACGAATATTTACTTTCGTTGACTTTTTTTGGATTATTTTGGCTAAACGTTGATTTTGGATCGGGAGATATCATCCCAAGTGACGATAACTATATTTAGAGATAAATAAACTTATAACGACTAATATATACGTACGTACTAAAAGTTTGCAAAATGGTTAACGATACGTATTTTTGAGGAATTTGCAACATTTGAGAAGGATGGAAACGTTGAATAAACGAATGGGTCATGCCCAAATTTTCTAAAAATTATAACACTTAGAGTATTTTGCTAAAATACTTGCACTTATATAGTTTTCTAACTACAAGGTATTTATTTCAAATACTTATAATTAATATTATATTATAAATGATATTTATAATATAATATTCCTACACTAACTCTATTGTTATATTATTCTCTCAAAGCATGTTTAATTAATTTTAATTAATCAAATACATAATTATAAACTTTACCTAATATATATATATATATATATATATATATATATATGTATTACTTATAAATTGTAACGATGAATAAGACGTACGGATGTTCCGTTGTACAAACTCTCACCATACACTTTCACCAGGAGCCATCCTCAAAAGTCTTTCTAATAAACTACTTTTGAGATGTACGTACCACACAAAAAGCAAGAAATACACGAGCACATGGTAATGCATAAAAACCTTTTCAAAGGAGTCAAAACATTTAAAATACGAAAACTAAGACGCTTGTCTTTTGAAAACTCTTTTACTGTACGAGACGTATTCTGAGATAACTATATACGTATTAGGTTGTGCCGACCTCGTACTGTTGTGCCTATATCTCTTGATACCGTTGTGGTTTGCTCTAGATGCCAGTTGTGTCAGTTGTGATATTTTGCGTTGCTTCATATTGAGGTGAGTTCATACCCCCTGTTTTACTCGTTTTACAACTGTTTTGGGGGAGGATACATGCTCGTTTTACTAAATCCAGTATTTGCATTACTTAAACATTGAATTGTTTACTCGTAAACTTTATGTGCTTCCTAAATTACTTGTTCGGTTATTCAACCGCATGACTTGATTTAACGTTACAATCTGGATTTATTACACTATGGACACAAGTGCTTGAAATGTATATGTGGATTTATAACCCTATTTTCCTATAATTACTGTTCTATAAACCTTGGGGTGAGAAACATGCAACTGTTATTATGCAAACCACTTTATGAACAATTGCTCGTGTGTAATACTACTTTTACGCATACCACTTGGGTGATCGGTTAGACACCTACTCTCTGTGCGGTTTGTCCGGTTAGGCAAACGGACGCATACTACTTGGGTGATCGGTTAGACACCTACTCGCTATGCGGTTTGCCCGGTTAGGCAAACGGACGCATACTACTTGGGTGATCGGTTAGACACCTACTTGGGTAAGCTGCATTTGACTGATTTTTCTCCTGTCACTGCAAGTGAAGCGGAGATCACTAGGACTGAATTTGATTTATATGTGAACGATCTTTCACACTCGAAAACCTTGTGGCCCACATTTCTTTTACACTGAACTACTATATATATAAACTTATGAACTCACCAACCTCGTGTTGACACTTTAGCATGTATTTTCAGGTCTAAAGCGATAGTTTACTATTGGAGGCTTTGGCAGGGCATGGCATGGTCATAGATAACTCTGATGTATTTGGGACAGCTTTAATTCTTTTATGGGCTTATATTTCCACACTGTTTTTGTAACGTTGTAAATAACATACTTTTGAATATGGAAAATTTCTTTTAAACGGTTAAGTTAGAACCGTTCTTTGTACCTTGTGTTGTGATACCATTTTAGTAGCATCCAAACATGTATGCTTCCGCTAAACCAGATTTTGGGGGTGTTACACTTTTATAATGGATCCGCCAGATCCCGACAAACTAAGACATTTAGATACCACTTCTTATCCCCCTTAACCTTCCAAACCTTATTACACTAGTTATCCATCTCCTATTAGTCACATTTGAGCTGACCTTGAGGTTAGTAGCTCTTTTGATCTCTTAGGAATAACTTAAGTGTAGGATCTAAACACACGCTTTGTGTTAGAGTGATACTTTGAGTTATATTATTAAGCACGCGGAATATTGATCAGTGCTTTTTTCAAGCGGTGAAGCTCGTAAACTCGAGTCGTAGTCCCAACGAGGGTTGAACTGATCTCGTCACTCAAGATCGTGAGATATGTGAGATGAATGGGTTTAAAAGATGATTTTGGGTTAACTATACTACAACGACACATTAAGACACATTAAAATGCAATTAAAGTAAAGGAAAGCGATAAAGCGACCCGAAATAAGTAAACAAGTAAAGTGCATATAATAAAATGACTAAAGAAAGCGATCACGATTAAAAACTACTCTTGACTCATATTAAAAACGTAAAGCGATAAAGAAATGAAAGACTTGAAAACATTAAACGTAAATAAAGTTTAAGACTAAAAACAAAAAGACATGAGACTTTAATAAGAAAACGTAACTAAAAAGATTTTAGAAAATTCGACAGCATAACGTTTAGAATTAAGAAAAGTAAAACCTCACTCGATGAAACGATGAGGGAAATAAAAGCCTAGCTCGGCTAACAAAAGAAATGAAACTAAAAAAAAGAACTTGAAACGAAACTCATACTCGCTACAAAATAAAGCAAACCAAACTCGCTAGATCTACTAAACCAAACTCGCTAAAACCTACTACACATACTCGCTATCAATTGACCATACTCGCTAGAAAGATAAGACCCTTACTCGCTATGTTAAAAAACATCCATACTCGCTATATCAAAAAGCCTACTCGCTAGGCTACTAATCAATACTCGCTAGAAACTTGATCAAAACACCATACTCGCTAAACTAATGACCCATACTCGCTAGACCATCCTTTCATACTCGCTAGAATTAGGTCTGCCAAGAACAAACTCGCAAACCATAAAGCATACTCGCTAAACCCTAATGCAAAACTCGCTAAAGATGAAAAAAAAACAACTAGGAACCTTTTTTTTTACGTACACAAAAGATTAAAAGATAACGAGAACCAATAAAAACTTTATGTATAACAAGTTTAAAAGGGTAAATAAGCTTATGAAGAAGCTAAATAAGCCACGACACACGTACAAGCCCTAACCTATTTTTTTTTATTATGCGAAAGGAAAACATGCAAAGGTGACAAGAAATCATAAAAGCTTATATAAAAGATTGATATAAACGTAAATAAAGACTCAAAACTTGTAAAGATTAATGGAAAAGATTAAGATGAAAGACAATAAGCTTAAAAATAAGACATGAAAATTAAGCTTGCATAAAATAAAACTTACACTAATACACAAAATAAACTAAGACTAACTTCTACTCCCTACTCCTACTTGCTTCAAAATGAAGCCATCCAAAGGATATTTATCATGCTAGGGGGAGCTTAAGTTTGCCCTCGTGTACATTTTTGCCCCCTAGACTTTTACATCACATGAAAACATCATTAAACTTCTATTATAACACTACTACAACTTCTAAAAATTAAACGTAGGTCCTTGTAACTTGAGGTAGCGTGTTGACGTGTATTTCAAAGTCTTCAAAGATGTACAAACGATCACTTGCTCGAACTTGGAAAGCTTTTTCAAATAAATCTCTTTCAACTTCGATTAAGCGTTTCTTTCATCTTCTTGAGCTTTTAAGAAATAACTTTGTCGTCTTGGGCTTTTCTTAAGTAGATATCATCGTTGACTCGGCTTTTAGACTCTCTTTCACATCTCGTGCTTGTTTTAGGGCTTTTTGGTTGATTTTGTTGCCATTTATGCAATATCCTTCCCTGCACGATCACAAACACAAAAACACGATATCTTTGGCGTTTAACGTTAGTTTTTGGTCTTTTTAGCAATTAATCTAAGGTCAAAAGTATGTGTAAAATAGCACATACCAAA
>LBNU01032558.1:20794-34476 GCA_014162995.1 Artemisia annua
TCATGAAATTGTACCCATAGTCCAAAAGTTGATTTTGAAGCCATAGAACTTGAGCACAGCAACTTGCAGCAGCCACATACTCTGCCTCAGTTGAGGAAGTAGCCACCATTGTTTGTTTCTTGCACTGCCAGGACACCAATCTACACCCAAGAAATTAGCATCCACCTGTTGTGGATTTTCTATCCAAACTAGCTTTAGCATAATCACTATCTGAGTAGGTAACCAATTCCATTGGAGATTCTCTAGCGTACCATAATCCCAAATGAGGATATGCTTTAAGATATTTGAAAATCTTCTTCACTGCAGTCAAGTGTGATTCTTTGGGAGTGACCTGAAATCTTGCACAAGCACAAACTGCAAACATAATGTCTGGCCTTGATGAAGTGAGATATATCAAAGAACCAATCATAGATCTGTACATATGTACATCAACTGCTTCTCCACTGTTTTCTTTTAGAAGCAGATGTGTACCCCTGTCTGCAGGTGAGCTTGAGGACTTTGCATCAGTGAACTTGAACTTCCTAAGTATCTCAGGCATATACTTGTCTTGATTAATGAAGATTCCATCTGGCCTTTGTTGTACTTGAAGTCCTAAAAAGAATGTGAGTTCACCCATAGAACTCATCTTGAACTCATCCTTCATAAGCTTCTCAAAATCTTTGCACATCTCTGGCTTTGTTGAGCCAAAAATAATATCATCAACATACACTTGAACCAGCAAGATATCATTTTTGTCTTTCTTGATGAACAAAGTTTGATCAATTCTTCTTCTGTGAAACCTATTATCCAAAAGATAAGTTGCTTGGGTTTCATACCACTTCCTTGGTGCCTGATGCAATCCATACAATGCTTTAACTACCCTGTATACTTTGTCTGGATTTTCAGGGTCTTCAAAGCCTGGAGGTTGTGAAACATATACCTCCTCATCAATTTGTCCATATAGTAAAGCACTTTTTACATCCATTTGATAGACTGTGAAGCCCATAAAGGATGCATAGGCTAGAAAAAGCCTAATTGCTTCTATTCTTGCAACTGGGGCAAACACTTCTTCATAGTCAATGTAGGATACTAAATAAGTTCACAAACACGAATCTAACTTGTGGTTTGGTTCGTTGGATTAAAGAAAGAAAAGAAGAAATGTAGAGAGAGAAAGTTAGAGAGAGAAAGAGGTGAAGCCTTAGAGAGAAAACCAAAAACAAAAGAAAATAGATTGAGAAGGCTTACCCTCTCCAAGGATGGAGAGGATATTTATATGTACATGAGTTTTTGCCACTAGGGCTGCGGATCAGGTATACAGTGGGTAAAGACCCGTCCTTCTTCCGCGAATACTAACTACTTTTATTCTACGTTTTACTAACTATTGTAACTACTACGAGCTAAACAATGCTTAATCATATCTGGGGTGACCGAATCTTTCTTATACAAAAATCGTATTCCTAACAATCTCCCCCTAAGGGAGGTCACCCCTGGAAATAAATCTTGAATTCTTGCATTGAGATCTCTGTAGATTCTTATGTAGCTCGTAGTTGTTGATTCTTCATTGATAATCGACTCAAGATGACTTCCTTGATGTATATGATGATCTTTGACTTTGCTCTTCGCTCTTCATCCAAATAATTAGCTTCAAGTCATCTTTGAGTGAATGTGTCTCTTTGTGATGTTGTGATTGTCTTTGTGTTGTCATGCTTACACTTTTCTGGATCACGATCTTCTGCATCAGAGTTGTGGAAGCATAGTTGAAGCCCATTCCTTGATCATGATGTCTTTATATTTGTGGTTGTGGTTGAAGTGTAAGCATGAGATGATGAATCTGCATCTTTTCAGCAATCGGCATCAATCGTCGGTTTCTTTATCTCAGGAGTGAATACGCCTTTCCAACATGCCCATACATCTTTGTTGAGTAGATCTTCACGGTTGAAAAGTTCTGACGACTCCTTGTAGATGTTGGTATGAGCATGTGGAACTTGAGTGATGGTGGTGAACATGGTAAGTTTGGTATGTTAAGCTGCATAAAACTTGGTTAGTAATAAACATACCGGCACTTACANNAATTGTGTGAATATTTCTCTACTCAGCTTTGTCGGATTAGACAGTAATAAGAATATAGATAGGCTTACTCCTTAGTAGATTCCAAACTCGCTATCCAGGCAACTCGTCTATATTAGGAGGCGCTTTATCAAAATTTCAGACAATACTCGCTACTAAAATTGACCTCTAATTATACACTCTCTAAACTTTTAGATAGAAAGCGTTAGCGTGTGTTGATGCACTTTTGTTTGTATGGTTCAGTAAACGTAGTATTGGTGGTGGCACAAATGTATCTTATGTTTTACGAATAACTAGCACTACATAACTTGAGTATAAAACAAAAGTAATAACACGAATTACAGATAGATACACTAAAATATCTATAACGAGTACAAAGAAATAACCAATCGACCCAAAAAAAAACCCCAAGTCCCAAGACTAACTCTATAAACCAACCTATCTAATTCTTCAACTAACCGCCTGTGGCGATTGATACCACTTGTGGACCTTGGATACAACTTATTTCACAACTTTATTCAAGCTTATTCTAGAGAAGACGTAGAGAGGAGAAGAGTTGGGACCTTCATGTAAAAAAGATTAAGAACTTGTGTGTGTATTGGATGAATGAAGCTCAACTCATAATGAGGTTTTTACATTACATTATAATAGATCTAACAGTCTAGGGCTTTTGATATTATGTATGGCCTTAGACATCTTCTAATTTGAACTAAAATGGACTTATAACTCTTGAAAACGTTTTCTTACGCAACCTTTACACGATTTAAGTACTTTAAAAGACCGACACTTTAATTTATAAAATACAAAGCTAACAATAAGTGTTGGTTTGCATGTTGAGCTGCATAAAACTTGGTTAGTAATAAACATACCGGCACTTACAAGTTCGGACTTCGAGATCGTCAACAGCATAGTGTGAATACTTTCTCTAATCCTTACCAAGGCCGTTCCTAATCGGATGCCCCCGAAAGGGCTTTCACTGACATACCGAAGTACACCAACGATTAGGTGAGTCGCTGGAGATCACCCCACGACTGTAGACCTTTTGGGACACCACCGTAAACACTAAGTGTAATCCACAAGAGATTACCGAAGTGACCTGCTATCAGGGATGTTTGATGTTGACCCTGGCAGGAGTTTCCACTCAATCATTGGGAAATACATGTGTATATTCCCTCATAAGTGTTCTTGGCAGATTGCTAAGATCTGCGTAGAACTCAAAATATTACAACTGGTGTCCTTAATGTTGAACAACCAGTGTAGAAGTATCAAGTGTTCCTATGAGATCTTTTGATGCATCTCTTAGCTCTAGACTCGATAAGTGCACATTGGTTATCCTATTCGGAGACTAGGGAGGGGTCTCCTGTTTCAATATCAACTAGCTCTAAGAGACAAGTCGATAGATTACACCGGTTCCCCGTGAGAATGAAACAAGCTCTTTTAAGAGAACTTGAGTGGCTGGAAGGTTTAGTGCAGTGCGTCACTGGGTCCATGACGTATTTTCTTCAATACCGATGTTACCTTAGTAACAATCAGTAGCATATGAATTGAACCCGGTTTCTGCCCTAAGGTTGAATAATTGGAGGGCTATTTCTTTTCACCCTTTCTCATTTCATTTCTTTTTAATTCTTCAACCCCTTCAGTGCTTACCGAGACTTCATCACTAGAACCTTGATGGGTTTGTTCCAGTCCTAGCTCAGTCTCAGTCGGCACTCTTCCCTTTCTCACTTTTCTCCTTTTTTGTAATCATTCCTAAGGACTTCTAATCTATCTATTGGATTGTCCCTGGGAAGATCCCTCCGGTTCTGGTGGATCATGGGAACATATACCTAACCTTACCATCCTTATAACTCCATGCATTAAATTAAAGTGGTCGGTCTTTTGGTATCTTTCCACAATCGCCGAATAACCAAATCATTGAAAATTCTCTCAAAGTGTTTATGATTAAGAAACACATTTTGTTAACACTTTGAGATTTTTATCATTTTTCAAATGCTCCTCCTTAACATGTGCTCATAGGTAAAGAAAAGAAATTTGCACATGTCGGGGTGAGTTGCACTTATTTGAATTGATCTACACTTAATAGACATATACCCTAGGGACACGTTTACGTTGCTTAGTTAAAGGGATCCATTATCAGCTTTTAAGTGATAACTAGCCCTAATAACTAACTTGAAGTTGTTAACATTCCTTAAAAAGGAAGTTAGACCCGTCAAAGTATACATCTAAGAAGAGTTTCTCGAAACGGTACTTTCTACTTAGACCAGTCCTCTTCGAGACACGTTTACATCACTGGATAGACCAGCTTGAAATTATTACTCGGCCAGGACTAGTCTTTTCGATTCACGACTTTTCATGTTTCGTCAATTCATGAGTCAAATCTAAGTCGTAATCAATTCACGGTTTCTACTTATTATTGTAAAAACACGTGAAAGACTCTTAGCCACTTGCTCCCCCTCAATATGTGCACATTGATTGAATCAATCTTGAAAGTTTTTAAAACTTTGGCACATACGGGTGAGCTTTCATTCGAGATCATTTAATCATCATTTTTTAATCACTTGCTCCCCCTCAATATGTGCTTTGATTAAAATTCAAAATCTTTAAAATTTTAGCACATACGGGAGGGCGAACCTTTTAAGTCCAAAACATCTTTTTAAGTCCAAAAACATCACATTTAAATCAGTTTTCATATTTAAATCACATTATCTCCCCCGATCATAAAATTTCAAATCTTTTGAGATTTTGTGATCCCAATTGATTTAAATGCTTTTTAGAGAAAACTTTGGAGAGATGTGATAAAAGTTTAAACGTTTACTAATTTTGAGACACTTTTTGAATTTCACTGCTGCTGGTGCACAAAGTTTTTAAAGGTGCAGAAATTTTGAGCAAATACGCTCCCCCTCAATTAATGACCCGTTTTCAATTTTAACATTTAATAGTCATTAAGTTGAGCGGCAAGGTATTTGAGAAAATTTAAGTCCTATAGCCACCTTGTAAACCACAAAATCTCTTTTGAAGAATTTTAGAAGAAAGAGATTTTGGGAAAAGAAGACTTCTCTTCTTTTACTATAAAGGTTGCACTGAAGCGTACAACTTTTCGGATTTGCATGGATGTAAAGTAATCCATGCCCGGATGAAATTTCATCCATTGTTAGGAACAATCGTCTTGATGGTGTCAAATTGGTGACGCGTTTTCCTTAATTTTGAAAACCGGGTTGCTATCTGAAGTAATAGCAAACCATCGTTTATGCAAACATATTTTTGGTATTTTCAATTTTTCAGATTTTTATGGTTTTTATAGATTTTATATTTTTGTATTTTTCTTTTCTGGGTTTTATAATATATATATATATATATATATATATATATNTAATCCATGCCCGGATGAAATTTCATCCGTTGTTAGGAACAATCGTCTTGATGGTGTCAAATTGGTGACGCGTTTTCCTTAATTTTGAAAACCGGGTTGCTATCTGAAGTAATAGCAAACCATCGTTTATGCAAACATATTTTTGGTATTTTCAATTTTTCAGATTTTTATGGTTTTTATAGATTTTATATTTTTGTATTTTTCTTTTCTGGGTTTTATAATATATATATATATATATATATATATATATATATATATATATATATATATATATAAATATATATATATAAGGATATGTGAAGTGAATCAGTTACTCGTCATTATCTTCCTGAAGACTTTTGAGTGACTCAGGAGAAATACTCTTCATTCCAAGGCGTGGGAGAATGAATTGAAACCGTTCTCTAGGAAGTGCCTTTGTGAAGATATCAGCCAGCTGAAATTCCGTCCTCACAAAGTAAAGTTCCACGATTCCTTTTTCCACTTGTTCTCTGATGAAATGATGTCGAATATCAATGTGCTTTGATCTTGAGTGCTGGACGTTGTTGCAGCAAAGAGCAATGGCACTTTTGTAATCACAATACATCGGAACCTTGTTGTATACAAAGCCATAGTCTAATAATTGAGACCTCATCCAAAGAATTTGAGCACAGCAAGAAGACATGGCAATGTATTCAGCCTCTGTGGAGGAGATCGACGTACTCATTTGCTTCTTTGATGACCAACTAACCAGTTTATCTCCTAGAAATTGAGCACCGCCCGAGGTACTTCGACGAGTATCTTGACACCCCGCATGATCAGCATCAGAGTAGGCAGTGAGGGCCATTGCAGTGTCTTTAGGATACCAAAGGCCCATGTGAATTGTTCCTTGAAGGTACCTGAAGACTCTTTTGACTGCTTCTAAGTGCTTCTTAGTAGGTTTGGATTAATAACGAGCACACATGCAAACAGCAAATAAGAGATCTGGTCTGCTAGCTGTGAGATACATCAATGATCCGATCATGCTTCGGTATTTGGTTTGGTCGACAAGTGCTCCTTCAACATCCTCATCCAACTTTGTTCTCTCCACCATTGGAGTGTCAACAGATTCACATGATTCAAATCCGAATTTCTTTAGTATTTCACTAGCATACTTGGATTGATTGATGAAAATACCGTGTGGGTTTTGAGAAATCTGAAGCCCCAAGAAGAAAGACATTTGCCTCATCATGGATATTTGGAATTCAGTACTCATCTCTTGTGCAAACCTATCAATAGTAAGTTTTGATGTTTACCCAGTAGTCCCAAATTAAGTAGTATGATATTCATATATCGTAAGTGTTTTACATTGGAAATGTTCACTTGCTTATAATCGGTGTTAAGAAATTATCATTTTTTTTTAAATAATTTATAAAAATATCATTTTCGTCTTTTAAGTGGTTTTTAAGAAATGTAAACTTGCGAAAACAATTATAAGCGTAGGATTTTTACAAAATTTGGGCATACTCTCCAAAGGTAGACATAGCTATTAGTTAATGAATTAACTATTAACAAAGTTATTAGTTGATCTTTACAATATATTAGTAAGGTAATGAGTTGAAATATCTCAACATAAACATTTAGGGGTTAATATTGCCAAGCATTGAAACATTAGGGACCATTCTGTAACAATTTGAATAAAACAATTTTGCTTTCGTTTTCGCATGCACGGACTTGCGCCCACATGCAACTAACGTCTCATTCAATTGTTTAAACTTCATTATTATTATTTTCATTTTTAATTATTTATTTAAGCATATAAAAGGTTAGTTCATGCCAACTAGTAAACATTTGAGGGACTAAAATGTAATAACCGAAACTGAGGTTCAAAAGCCACGTGATTTATAGTACGGATCCGACATCAATGTTATTTTCTTGTCCCATATCATTTGTTTAATGTTTACTTATTTTTTTTTTGAACTGCGAATTTCAACTTAGACTCAACCACCCTCTAAGACGGAGGGCCCTCCCCACCCCTTGACTAGACTATGTTGTCTTAACCGGGCCCACGCTGGCGCAAGCGAGGATCAACGGATTCGCGAGGAAACCGTACCGCCTCCACACAAGATTACCTTGCTGGAGTAACGGCCGGATTAAAACCCCGCATATGCTCAGATTCGAACCCCAGCGGCTAGGTCTAAGGGCTCTCCTCTTCATTGCATCATATCTCCGGAACAATATGATCCACAAGTGGACCACAAGTGAGGACTTCCCGGGTGGTCACCCACCCGGTACTACTCCCACTTATGGCTCGCTTAACAAGTTAAGCCCCACCCACTAGACCACAAGTCCTTTGATATATATTTGTGTAATATGATTTATTTCTTTGGTGCGTGTGTTCTCGTGTCTTAACATCCAAACCACCGCACGAACGATGATATAAAGTCTTTCAAGAAGTTACTACTCCCACTTATTTATTTAATTTTGTCCTTTCGTCACCATTTTGGTTTCTTGACTAGCTGAAACCTTGACCAGAAAGGAAACGCCACCCACAACCAACATGAATCCCACAACAACATAATATTAGCAGTAGAAATCGAGACCCAAAAACAAAACCACAAAACGCATGAGCACGAATAAGCAGTCCGCATGCTTATTATTAGGCACTTTTAAAAAGAAATGTCTTTATTAGTTTTTCACTACATGACATGATTTTTAGATCGAAACTAACCACATGATTTATAATAAAACGTTTTTAGACCATCTTGTACTCCACGAAAACTAGTAGATCGATTTGTATTCGGTTATTTAAATCAAAATAAAATAACAAAATTGGTGTAGGTCTCGACATACCAAACGAATGAGAGAACGAGAGATGGAGGTGGAGGTGGCGTTGTGGTGGTGACGGCGGCTGTGGTGGTTCTCGAACCAAAACACAAGCAAATACAACCCAAAATGGCTCCAAGCATCGCGATCTAACCCGATCTACCTCATCTTGGAGCGGCGGCACGAGATGGTGGTGGCCGGAAGTTGGTCGGGATCTCGCCGGAAAATGGAGCGGCGCCTGAGAATAGTGGGTGGAGTGGGGAAAGTGAGTTGTGAATGATATATGAGGCTTTAGGCGTTATGTGAAGCCTTATATAGTGACAAGGAAAAACCCTAGGGGCCAAATATGCCAATACTAAAGTCTAGGGGCGGTGGAAATTTTTCACAAGGACCTTTTTCTGTAATTTAAATAATCTTTTATGATATTAATGTGTGGGGCCCATTTGAGCTAGTAAACAATCGATTCGACTCATAAAAATTACGTTGTTGCATCCGGAATAATTTTTCCACGAAAAATGAGTATTTACACGACTATTTTATCATAAATAGTATAAGAATCACATTAAAATATTTGCCAAGTTATGGTTGTGCCGATACGCGTTGTGTGTGATTTTCACGTTTCTCGAGATAACTTCTCGTATTCTATTTGAATAAATTCAGAAAAGTCCAAAAGTGAAACTTAAGAAATAGTAAATATAATTTATTATTAAAAATCAGTCTGAAAAATTACGGGTGGTTACAGTCTCACCTCCTTAAACGTAATCGCGTCCTCGCGATTCAATTCAAGTTACCCATTACGGTCGAAACGAGATGAGTACCTACGTATGAGAATTCATCTTCATGTTCCCCACGTGAATTCAGGACCTTTTTGTGAGTTTCTACGAATTTTGTATATAGGGATAAGTTTTGGTTCTTTGATGAAAGTTTGCAGTTAGGTAAACTGATGCGACTTCAAAAGACTCATAATTTCAGTAAAATAGTCTTTAAACATGTTGTGGGTAAAACCATGTCTCAAAAGTTAACCTTTAGTCACCACTTTAATATACAAAAGTCTAAATAAAGTTTGACCAGAAAAATTTTGGCACGTCAAAATGGGTATCTCGGGAAAATTACCATTACGAGTTTTGTGATTTCTATAAACGAATTTTCAAAAGGAAAGTCCTTAAAAAGCAAAGACGTCAAGGAAAAATCTGTAGTTAGGTATGTTCGTTTCAACAAATTTCAGGTGCTTAATAACGAAGTCTAGTTGTCAAGCCTGAGTGGGGTTCAATGTTTAATCAAGCGAATTTCATAAACATAAGTATTCAATTTACTTTTACAGTACCAAGAGGTAGTAACATAAAATGCTTTTCAATTAGGCAAATAGTTCACATGGTGATTGCAAAATAATTTATAGGATGGGTTGTACAATAGTTTATAGAGTAATAGGAAAACAATTTATCATTTGTAAAATTGTAGCAAAATTGTAGTATAGTTTTGTGATTTAGTAGTAAAGCAGTTCATAGGGGAGTAAAATAGTTTGTAAGGTATAGTAAGACTTGTAGGATAATTGTAATATTGTTTAGAAAATGCTAGCGAAACTGTTTGTTTTTTTTATAGAATGGTAGTAAGGTAATGAATCGGTTTATTACATCATGATAAAAAAAAAAGTTGTAAAAATGATTCGTAAAACAGTTTATAGGACAGGAAAACAATTTATTGTTTATAAAATAGTAGCAGGGTCAAAATCTTGATTTTATGAAATAGCAGTAAAACGTTTTGTAGGATAACCGCAAAATGGTCCGTAGAATAATCGAAAACAGTTTGTATGCTAATAGCGACACAGTTTATTATCTTATAAGAGGGGAGCAAGGTAGGCAACTGGTATTCTCGAGGGATACATGAAGGATTGGGTGTCTGTTCAAAATATAGTTGTCCAGGTTGCTCCTTAAGGTCTTAGGGTTTCTGTTGGTCATAGAATCTCCGCTGAGTGGAGGGTATAGCAAGTTCAGAGTACGACTCTGAAGGAGAATGTTGATTGCTACTAGCAATCTATTGGTTTACCAAGTAATGTACATTCCACTTCACGCGGAAGGAACAACATCGATCGAGAGGGATGAACCAAATCGATTGAGCATAAGGTTTGGGGTAGAGGTGACTGTAACAAGACCGCAAACAAAGCAAGGTTTAAATAAATAAGCAATCCAAATTCAAACATAGCCGAAACGCTCCAATAAACTCAAATGAGTTTGAGTTTATTACAACATCAAACAAGTTAAAATAAGCAACTCGAATTCAAACTGTGACCAATCGGGTCTAATACGCCTCGATGCAAAACATGATTAGACAGCGACGAGCAAGTATTCCATATGAGCGAAAAGGTATAGCGATACAAAGTGTATTACGATTCGTGAAGTACTGTGATGCCAGTGTGTTGTGATTGCTATCATGTTGTGTGCAAACGTGAGTGTTCATATCATGCATACTTATGTATACACACATAGATTTTATCATTCTCCTAATCAAAAGTTTAATCGAACATAATTCTATTACAACTACTCCAAGTATCGCAAAGTTCACCTCTGAGTCGGACAAAGGTGATCAGGCTATGTCCCACTGTCCCTGGTTGAGTATAGGTGATCAGTCTATATTCACCCGAGGTTCAATGACCTTTGAAATACTCGGCTCAGTTGCGTTTGTAATATGTCCTTTGCTTTTAAAAGTTGTGTAGAAAGACTAAAACAAATGTCGATACTCGGGGACGAATGATGAGATTACGTAGAGAAAAGCGCGTAATGCTATGCCAAGTACGATACGTAAGCATAAGTATATCGAAGATCCTTATAATAAATAGCGAAAATAAATGGATATACTCATCAAATAGCAAAGTACACATCTCATCAAATATATTAGTAATGAAAATCACAATGAGGCATCAGCTTGGCAGGCAGGCACGTGGAGGTCATAGGGTTAAGTTTTCGCAAATGTAGTTATAGTCAAGGTTTTAAAAATACCCAGTTTTCTATAACTAAGTCTCTGATACCAATCTGTAACACCCCCAAAATTGGGTCCAGCGGAAGCATACATGCAATGGGGTGCTACTAAACTGGTATCATAACATGAGGTATAAAGAACGGTTTTTATCTCAACCGTTTAGAATAAATTTCACTATTAAAAACAATGAGTTTACATATTTCAAAAGTATTGCGGAAATAGGCCCATAAAATAAATGAAGTGGTCCCAAATGTTTATCAGAGTCATCTATGACCATGCCATGCCGTTTGCCATGTGCCTCCAAGAGTAAATTATCACTTTAGGAAACCTGAGAATACATGCTAAAAAGTGTCAACACAAAGGTTGGTGAGTTCATAGAGTTTATATAAAAACAGTTAAAGTGATTCGAGTTTGTGAGATAATGAAGTAAATAATGGGTTACGTTGTCATACACCCATAGTTCGTTTGTTGTTTGCCCTAACTGTGTCAATAGTTGAGTGAATCAATAGTGTTTGTATAAAATCAGTTGAATTACTCAGGTCGATAGCTGAGTAAATCCTTAATGTTTGTATAAAATTGTTTGATTGGGTGATTCCCTAGTGTTTTCATAAAACATTTGAACACAAGCTTCCCAGTTAGATAACATAATTGCATCGTAGTGTAATATATTTCCCTAAGCCTCATGACACGCAAACCTTAACATAGGGTGATATCATAAATGATATAAATAGCCTACATCATAAATGATGTAGCTGATAGTGCCCTCGTCGTCGTAGGAGTTTGCCAACTTCCTATTTATATTCGAATAAAGTGCATTTGGTAACCATTTCAGGCTAACTTCAAATGGGGCGTCAACTGCCAATAGATCTATTCACTAAATTCGCGTTCACTCGCAAGTGATTAATGGTTCATGATATGAGGGACTTTTGGCAAAGGTGTTAACTTAGGCAATATCAATCAGGATAGCATACAGAAAATTACTTGTGTTCAGGTTTGTAACATGTAATATGTTTAAATAAACAAATAAAGTGTATCATCAATTTATTAAAGTGTTTAAGATAAACGAGTAAAAGATGTAAGTAAAACGAGCATGTATCTCCCCCAAAGAGTTCAAAATAGATAAAAGAGGGGCTATGACTCACCTCACTATGAAGTAACGCAAGAATCACAAATGTCAAAACTGGCATCGAGTAGCAAAAGAATAACGGTATTAAGAGTACAGGCACAACGGCACGGGATCGGCACAACCTAATACGTATATAGTTATCTCAGAATATGTCCTATAAAGTATATGAGTTTTCGAAAGATTAAGTATTTTAGTTTTCATGGAATACTCATATCAATGTTTGTAAAAAGGTTTTGTATTATCATTTCTTGAAAGACTTTATATCATCGTTCGTGCGGTGGTTTGGATGTTAAGACTCGAGAACACACGCACCAAAGTAATAAAGCATATTACACAAGTATATATGAAAGAATAATTAAAGGAGCGTGAAATAAATTTAAAAAAAATGAGTAGGAAGAATAAGAAAGAATACATCAATAGTAAGTTTCGATGTTTACCCAGTAGTCCCAAATTAAGTAGTATGATATTCATATATCGTAAGTGTTTTACATTGGAAATGTTCACTTGCTTATAATCGGTGTTAAGAAATTATCATTTTTTTTAAATAATTTATAAAAATATCATTTCCGTCTTTTAAGTGGTTTTTAAGAAATGTAAACTTGCGAAAACAATTATGAGCGTAGGATTTTTACAAAATTTGGGCATACTCTCCAAAGGTAGACATAGCTATTAGTTAATGAATTAACTATTAACAAAGTTATTAGTTGATCTTTACAATATATTAGTAAGGTAATGAGTTGAAATATCTCAACATAAACATTTAGGGGTTAATATTGCCAAGCATTGAAACATTAGGGACCATTCTGTAACAATTTGAATAAAACAATTTTGCTTTCGTTTTCGCATGCACGGACTTGCGCCCACATGCAACTAACGTCTCATTCAATTGCTTAAACTTCATTATTATTATTTTCATTTTTAATTATTTATTTAAGCATATAAAAGGTTAGTTCATGCCAACTAGTAAACATTTGAGGGACTAAAATGTAATAACCGAAACTGAGGTTCAAAAGACACGTGATTTATAGTACGGATCCGACATCAATGTTATTTTCTTGTCCCATATCATTTGTTTAATGTTTACTTATTTATTTAATTTTGTCCTTTCGTCACCATTTTGGTTTCTTGACTAGCTGAAACCTTGACCAGAAAGGAAACGCCACCCACAACCAACATGAATCCCACAACAACATAATATTAGCAGTAGAAATCGAGACCCAAAAACAAAACCACAAAACGCATGAGCACGAATAAGCAGTCCGCATGCTTATTATTAGGCACTTTTAAAAAGAAATGTCTTTATTAGTTTTTCACTACATGACATGATTTTTAGATCGAAACTAACCACATGATTTATAATAAAACGTTTTTAGACCATCTTGTACT
>LBNU01032561.1:0-14501 GCA_014162995.1 Artemisia annua
CACTATTTACTTTTCCGCTGCAACTTTGACTAAAGAGTACTTGTACTCTAAACGGTTTGTAAATCGAATGATATGTTTTGGTCACATTTCAAACGTCCCGAGTTGTGGTCGTTTACTATAAATGTGCCTGGTTTCTATTTTCGTAATACCCCCAGCACGATAGCTGCCATATTTGGGTTGGGGGTGTTACAGTTTGAGAGAACGATACGCACAATTCAAAGACATTTCTACGGAAAGACAAGCTGTGATTGACCCGTTTCTGAGCGACGAAGCAAAGAAAGACGAAGCAATTAGTGACACGTTGTGGGGTTGTGTTTCAAAGATACAGGAACAAATTAGCAACAAAATCCGTTGGTGTTATGAGAAAAATAAATTTGTTGGTTCTGTATCACAACAGATGAATCAACTTGGACTCGGTGCATCAACTTCATCTGATGCACCAAGATTTATTGAGCAATACAATTATCAACCTCAGCTGACTCAAATTGGGTTAAGTTATGCAGAGGAGGCAGTAGATGAGCATGGCTTAACTGTGAGCCAACATTATCAAATTATGTGTGATAAACAAGCATTAAGAGAATTTGAAGAATAGCAAGCAAGGCTTCAACAAGAGTGAGATGTGAAACTCAAGAAGGAAGAAGCAGCACGGGCGGCGTTCATCGAGGAATTTCCTGGGTATAGGTCTCCTTCGTATAATTCTGCATGCGGGGAGCATTCAGATTAGGATATGCTTATGTATTTCGTATTGTAGTGTATTTTAGTTCGTATGTTTTTTTTCCGTATGGTATTGTATAATTTATGTAATATTTTTATTATTAATTAAGTTTAAATTTGTTGTTTAAAAAAATTGAATTAAAAAAAAAAAGAAAAAAGAAAAAAATTAACCTGGTCGCTACTGTGCCAACTTGGTTATCGTAAAGTCATTGTAAAGAGAAAGCTGATGTAACATTGTCGAGTGCGCTCACCACTGCTACTAAACCTAAAATAACAAACCCATTTGTAAATAGAGATGGTTGACGTGCAGTCAAACCCCAAACAGTATTCATGACTGCCATAAGTACACCACAAATCCGGCCTGTGGCAAAATGAAATTTTACTCCACCAATCAATGACAGTGATAGTCTGAAGTCTGAACTCTGAAGAGCATCATCAACCTGCTTTTGTTTTTGTTTTTGTCTTTGTAGCATCTACAAAGCAAAAAAGTGTTTAAAATTTCAATCTATTTTTAACTCATTGCGCTAATGTTAAAATATACTCCGTAGTATTCAATTAAATCTAAACTTATTTTCATGTCTCATATGATAAATTAGCAATAACTTACTAGCTTTGGCAATATCAATATATTTATTGCTCCGCTAAGCCATCCCCAACCTTTACCTACAATGCATTAACATATTTTCAACCCTTTATTAACTTCTTTATTGAAGATGCTTAAAGTGGTGCTACTCAATCTTCAGAAATAATTTTACATGGTTTAATTAGCGTAAAGGATAAATAGAAAAAAATAAAAAATAATAAAAAAAATAATAAATAAATAAATAAAGTTTATAACTGAACAATATTTTCACTTCAACATTTTTATTATGAATGGAGTACGTGTCATTAACCCTGTGTGTTGCTGCGTGGTTTACAAAATTAAATTTCTATCTGGATATAATAGAAATGATTTACTTAGTTTTCTTCTTTCAAAAATAAATAACATCTTCTAGTTTAATAGACAGTGGGTGTGCAAATTTTTAGGGTGCGTTTGGTTCGTAAGTGGGATTGGAATGGATTCGGATTTTGGAAAGGTTTGAAAGATGTGGGAAATGAAAAAAATGGGGCCCGCAGGTTTCAAGTGAAACCACCCAACTAAGGTAGGAATGAAATCTATCATTTCCTCATTCCCTCATTCCCAAATTGTGGGCCCCGCCTAGAAACNGGATTGGAATGGATTCGGATTTTGGAAAGGTTTGAAAGATGTGGGAAATGAAAAAAATGGGGCCCGCAGGTTTCAAGTGAAACCACCCAACTAAGGTAGGAATGAAATCTATCATTTCCTCATTCCCTCATTCCCAAATTGTGGGCCCCGCCTAGAAACCAAACATAGGTGTTAATCTTTCTTTCATTCCATTCCCTCCAAAAGCATGAACCAAACGCACCCTAATTAAAAGTTATCATCTAATACTCTGAATCAGATACATCAAAAAAGTCAAGTTCATAAGATTTCTCACAAACTGTGTACGTACTAAATTAGCTATCCACAATACATGTGACAATACACATTTTACTAGCTATCCACAATACATGTGACAATGCACATCAAACATCTGAAAGCTATACAAAGAAATTTTCGGGTTAACTTAATTTGAATAAGGTTATATTTTGTTTTCGATCATAAATCAAAACAAAATACTCAAACTTTAAGTTTTAATTAAAAAAAGCAAAAAGAAAAAAAAAATATTCAGTGTTTTTTACAAAAATTAGTACTACGAAACAAAATTCAATTAGGGTCCCGAGACACCACGAGACCCTTATTTGTGTCCCTGTTTGGATGTTATTGAATTATAATTGAAGAATATATTATCCAACCAAATTAATCCCGAAAGGGCTCAATTCATTAAACAATAATGAACAACTAGTAAAAGTATAATAAAGGATTGATATGGGTAGAAGTAAAAAGTTATGTTGAAAATTTCTACCTATTGCGTAAGTATCCTAAATCTTGCCATATGCATTTGCTATAGGAATACATATATTTTGAAAATGACAAATTGCACAAAAGTGTATCTAACTTATACTCAATTTCGATTTAATGTACTATATTTTTTGTTCTTCAATTTAGTGTACTCAACTTATTTTTTTTATTGCAATGTAAGACATATGACGGATTTCTCAGTTATTTTATAATGAAAAAATTACATGTTTCACCCCTATGGTTTTTCCCAAATAACACTCGTAGTCCCTATTTCATTTTAGTTACGCAAGACATACATTTTCATCTATTTTTTTACGTTTTCATCATTTTTTTGCGTTTTCTTCTGTTTTCTTACATTTTTGCCCGTTTTCGCAAGCTTTTTTACGGTTTTGTTCATTTTTTTACGTTTTTTTTGCGTTTTCGTCCACGTTTAAATATTTTCGTCTGATTTTTTACGTTTCCTTCTATTTTTTTACGTTTTCGTTTTTTTAAACGTTTTCGTCCATTTTTACGTTTTTTCATCCGTTTTTGCATTTCGTCGTTTTCTTACATTTTGCTCCCGTTTTTTTTTAAACGTTTTCCCATGCTTTTTTAATTTTTCGTTCGTTTCTTTACATTCTGTTCCTTTTTTTTTTTTTTTTTTTTTTTTTTTTTTTTTTTTTGCGTTTTCTTACGTCGCCTGTTTTTTTAACGTTTTAATTTTTTTTCGTTATCGTTCGTATAAAAACTGATGAAAATGTATAAAATTGACTAAAATGTAAAAAAGGACGAAAACGTAAAGTAAGGTTGAAAACGCAAGAAAACAGACAAAGACATCTAAAAATTGACGAAACGTAACAAGTAAACACAAACATAAAAAAAGCAGACGAAAAACGCAAAAAAACAGACAAAAACGTAAAAAAACAGATGAAAACGTAAGACGTAAACGTAACAAAATGGAGGTAAACGTAAAAAAACAAACGGAAACACGAAAAAAACAAGCGAAAATGTAAAAAGCAGGGAAAATGCAAGAAAATAGGCGAAAACGTAAGAAAATTGGCGAAAACTTAAAAACTGGACAAAACGTAAAAAACTGACGAAAACGTAAAAAAATGGACGAAAATGATAAAAAAAAAAAGAAAAAAAAAGGTTGACAAAAATGTAAAAAACAAACGAAAACGTAAAAAAACAGACGAAAACGTAAAAAGCAGGGAAAAATGCAAGAAAATAGGCGAAAACGTAAGAAAATTGGCGAAAACTTAAAAACAGGACAAAACGTAAAAAATTGACGAAAAAGTAAAAAAAAGGACGAAAATGAGAAAAAAAATAAAAATAAAATAAAATAAAGCTTGACAAAAACGTAAAAAACAAACGAAAACGTAAAAAAAAATGGACGAAGATGTAAAAAAGAGACGAAAACTGAAAAAACGGACGAAAACGTAAAAAATGGACAAAAACTGAAGAAAACGGACGAAAACTTAAGAAAATGAGAAAACGTAAAAAACCGGTCGAAAACGTAAAAAACTGATAAAAACGTATAAAAATGTAATAGGGACTACGGGTGTTATTTGGGATAAACCATAGGGACGAAACATGTAATTTTTTCATTATAAAATAACTGGGAAATCCGTTATTTGTCTTACATTGCAATCAAAAAAAAGTTGAGTACACTAAATTGAAGAATAAAAAGTAGAGTACCTTAAATTGAAATTGAGCATAAGTTGGATACAATTTTGTGCGATTTGCCTTTTAGAAAATATTTTGCATATCCTTCGAGTTTTGCCAACTTTTGAGATATGATAGCGATGAGCAGATGAACTAAATGCAACTAAAGATTATTTGTATTTTTCTTTGTTCCCCTTCCCCCCATTATAACTACATGAGATACATTTACCAAACAACTGACGTCCATGCCAGTGTTTGAGGTTTTTATATATGAAGATTTTAACATAATGATTTATGTTAAAGGTAGAGAACAATGAAAAGCAGAAATTGCAATAGCCAAATAACACAGAACAAAATGACAAAAGGGAAGAAAATAAAAAGAGAACCAAATCCAATAGAACAACTGACGAAAAAGATTTCGAAAGCAAACATCAGATTAAAGTACTTGCAAATTTCGATGTATATAATTGGCATGTAAACAAACATAAATAGGTTAAAGTGTAACATATATTTTCCCAACAGTCACATGTATAATTGGTTGTTTGCTAGAAGTATAATTGGTAGTTTAAACTACTTTATTACGGCATCTAAACTGTTAACGCATGTACAATTATACAATAGGACGCAGTGTAATTACCGTACGTCAGTCTATCCTAAGAGCATTCTCAACAATAACGCCTAGCTCACGTTAAAGGAGCATTAACGCACGCTAAATTGAAGTTAACCATTGCATGGTCTTGCGTGAAGCCCGCGTTAACGCCTCGTGTTAAGCCCTTAACGCCGAGTTAAGGCGACTTGGGTTAAAAAAAAGAAGAAAAAAAAATTCAGTTTACCCCCCTAAATGAAGGAGTGTTTTTGTAAATTGTTGTTGAATTAAGGTTGAGTTATTGTTGAGGGTGTTTTTTTGTGAGTTAAGGTGAAAGTGTTAAAGCTGATGTGGCGCTGACGTGGCACTGTGTTAAAACTTAACTCAGGCTACCACTGCGTATGCTCTAAGAAAGACGCGATTAACTATATACATGGTTGTGTGTCAGTGGTGGCTTAAAAGTAAAGTTACTAAAGTCATCGCTTTATGTTTCCGAATATTTAAGACTCCAATTTGCTAACGACTTTTATGAATACATATAGTCGGTCACATATTTTGCTCGGCATCATCTTGAAGTCTCGATATGTAAAAGACCCATATACCAAAACTGCTAGTAGTGTTAGCCACAAGAGAAAGGGTGAGTTATCCACACCCTCCCATAGAGAGGGTATCCAATCATTGGATACATCAATAGCTTGTACGGTGTGCATCGCGTGTTGTACAGTTTGACCAAACCCTCTGATGTGACAATATATGGAGAGTTTGTATAACATAGACCGAGAGAAATTCCAATGGTGAACATCTTTTTATGGTTTACAGTATTGGCCATCTTTTTAAGGTTTACAGTATTACTTCAGTATTGGCCATGCAAATGAAGAAAGAATCTTGAACTAATTTCATCATGTGATCTTAATATTCTCACAATTTTGGCCAGGTTTATATTTCATTTTAGAACTTATAAACCTTTTCAGAATATTCCTTATTATTAATGCTTTAAGTTGATGAAAATATATATGATTATATTTCTTACAAAACCAATCATTTTTTACTATGTAAACATGAATGTCAATAGTTACAATTAGCAATTCTCATATAAAAAGAATACCAAAATTGAAAGATAATAACCAAACTTTAATAATTTAACTATCAACCAACCTTTTAACGGCACAACCATAATAAAAAATCTAAACAATTACATACAACTAGCTAAATTATAATATCGAATAAAGAGAAAACTCCACTGAAAAACTAGAACTTTGAAGAGGATATACATTCATTTTGGTACAAGAAAGACAAAAATCATTATATTTTACATAAATTTTGTGACAAACAACTTACATTCAAATCATTAATTATGAAGTGGGTCTGATGCATTTGGAACTCTTCTTTTGCTAGAGTATAAGTCACCAAAACGATGCTCTTGTTGTTTTTCGTGCTTTTGAGAAGGTGCATTGCCTTTTGCTTCAGTCGCTGCTGGTAGCTTCTCGGCACCGGAGACCAAAAGTACAAAAAGAACCATGATCACCAAAGCTAACTTAACACAAATGTTGTTTTGCATGTTTTGTGGGAGAGAGTGAGTTAAAGGTGATTATGCGGTTGGAGGGAATAGGTTATGAATTAAAAGTGTGGAATGAAGTGACGATTTGCACATGGTGTAATGATCGTTGTACGGAAGTATTGGGTTGCTAAGCTAAATTAAAGAAGGTGAGTGCAAAAAGAGTAGGCTAAAAAAAGTGACAGTGTGAAAAGTGATGAGTACACTACAATCTACTACACATACCCTGCAAACAAGGGCGCACAACTCACAATATAACCTTTTTTTAAGACAGAAAATTACCAAAGTAGTCTTCTTTCCTGCCTTTGGTATACAAAAGAAATCAAGTAATAAGTTTGATTTTATCATGACAATTGATTGGCATACTTAATTTATTGATTGACATGTTTTATCATACAAGCAGATAAAACACAATATTATTTTTGTACAATTAACAAAAGTATAAAAGAAAGTGTTTCAATAAATTATAAAAGAGTGTGCAAATCATTTCTTTTTTCTTAATTATATTGGTTAATATGTAGTGACATGAGATCGCTAGATCGCTTGACCTACTAAAAATGAGACTTGCTATATTTTTTGACACAAGAAAGTTAATGGTTAAAAGTAGAACTATCGAAAATACGCCTTTCGTCAAGCAAAGGTACAAAATGAGTCCTTCTCTTAGTTTATTTTAGAGTTAACTTCAAAATACATTTCTATGGTTTGTACATTTTTACATTATACATCTTTGTTAAAAAGTTAGGACATATACATCCTCTGTCAATAAATATTAGATATTATACATCCCCGAAAATAAACAATGCAAATATTCTTCCATTATCTTCTAACTTGAATCTAACATGAAAGATATTTTCATATTTTTGCATGTAAAAGAATATATTTTGCACTTTACTTATTATTATTATTATTATTATTATTATTATTATTATTATTATTATTATTATTATTATTATATAAACATCAATTTTATTAGAAACTCATAAAGTTTACAAAAAATTAGTTTCTTTATTATTATTATTATTATTATTATTATTATTATTATTATTATTATTATTATTATTAAAACCACTATTTTAATTTCTTTATCATTTAACACAACTAATATAATTGTTACCATCTCCATCTCATAGAAAAGAGTAGTGATATGCATGCCTAAATCACATGCCTAATTTTATGCCTAACAAGGATCTTGAAACACATGTCAAGATCAATGGAATGTTATGGGAGAGAAAAGTAGTGCAATCCATGTGTCACTTATTTAATGGGTTAGGCTAATCTTTAGGCTTATATTTTAGGCATATCAATCATTTTCCTATAGAAAAAACAACCAAATCCCACCGTCTTTACACTACATGTCTTCGTCTTATTCATTAAAACCACTAAAAACCTCAAAAAGAAATTATCACTTTAAATGTTTATATTTAAACCCTTTAATAAAAATCATCAAAAAAATTCATTTTAATGCATCCATTGTAGGGGTGAGCATAAAAGACCGCGAACCGGATCAAAGCGAGAAACCGGACTGAATTCGATTAATCGGGCATGACCGAACATATTTCGGTCCGTCAACAGTCCACACTTTTCCTGATATTCGGTCCTCGGTTTGGTTCGGTCTTACGTAAAACCGACCATTATGGTTTTTTGGACCGGACCAAACCGACAAACCGGATCGGATCGGATCGGACTGACCCGAACATGGACCGAAATTTTCAATCTGGTCCACGGTCTGTTGTTTTCGGCAAAATCGGCTTTCGGTCCGATCTGATTTTGGTCTATCCGGTCTGGTTTTCAGACCGTACTCAGCCTCGTCCATTGATTAAAACCATTAAAATACTCATTGGTGTTCGCCTAGTGGTTGAAATGGCCGTGGTTGGCTAATGGTTGGTGGTGAACAAAATAAATATAAGTATACTTATATTAACATATCTAAGTTAATAATAAATAAAATCATAATGAAAAAAATATATTGATAATTTTTTTTAAAGTCTAGTAGTTATAATTTTTAAGTATATCAATATCATCATTTATTATTTTCGTATTATTTAAATATAAAATTAAAATATTTGATAATAGTAATAATAATATTTTTTTGTAAAACCTACGAATTTTTAATAAAGTTATGATGATGATGATGATAATAATAATAATAAATTCATAATTAAAATGTAATTCAAATTTTCAATCCAACTTCCTATGTAATCTGAATTCCCTTACTTGATGTAATTTGAGAAACTAAATTATAGTTACATCGAAACCAAATATCCTACGTAATGTATCCTGAGTTATAATTCTCTCCAATATGCAAATGAAAAGGCCTATATAATGTAATCATATTACAATTACATTCATACGTCATATTACAATGAATCAAATGGCCTTACAGATTCAATTGGGTAACTGTGTATCTACTCAGCTTTTTGCATCTGTAGATTTTTCATTATCTTATCTTTACTACCTATGAAGGAAAAAGAGTCAAAAGGTGAAAGTGAAAAGTCAATAATGTTGAAATGTTGAAATCTTATTAAAGGAAATTATGAATGTAATTAATATTATTATTAAAACATCCCATTACTTAAAAGTACAATAATTTATTCACATTGTACAACCAAATTAAATACAACCAAATTAAACACAAATCGGGTTGACCCGGGACGCTTCAAACCCGACGGGTTGAGCCGGTTTAATTTGACCCATTTTCGACCCAACCTAGAAAGTTGACCCGATTTAAATCGACCTATTTTTCGACCGGAACGGTTCAACCGGTTGAACCACCCGGGTCGAACCGGGTTTCAAAACATTATCCATTACTTAAAAGTACAATAATTTATTCACATTGTACAGCCAATTAAAAACATATCTATCAAATTAAATACAATCAATTAAAACAAAAACCGGGTTGACCCGGGACACTTCAAACCCGGACGGGTTGAACCAGTTTAATTTGAACCATTTTCGACCCAACCTAGCAAGTTGACCCGGATTAAATCGATCCATTTTTTGCCTGGAACGGTTCAACCGGTTGAACCACCCGGGTTGAACCAGGTTTCAAAACATTATGTTAAATTTCCAAATCTTCAAACTTTTATTGTTTTTCATTTATAACCTATAAACTTTTTTTATCAATAAACTATCTGTCCCTATAAAATCCCGTTGCTATGCACGGGTACTCGTCTAGTTACTTATAAAGGGTGTATCTTTGTTTTTCAAAAATTTGAATCTTGAAATTCTTGAAACTTAAATTAAGGTAGTTTGCCTAAATTATTCTTAAGTATCCTTTAAACTTGACAACTTTTCAAAAACTTGACAATTTATTTATTTATTTTTTTAATTTTTTAATTATAAACTTTGCGATTTTCCAAAAATAAACTCTATATTATATTTAAAAAACTCACGCTTTGTATTTCAAAAAACTCACGTTTTGTTTCAAAAATCGAATTAGAATCACGATTNAATACACCACATGCTTTACTAACGTTATTAAATTGTATTACTCCGTATTATAACTTCTCAAAAAGAATATTTGTGTTTCATAGTGTAGGTCTAGCTCCCTAAAACAAGGAGTCATCCCACCTGCTAACAACTGGTCCATGTATAGGGTAATGGGTATCCTACATTCTTACCCTTCTTATCTTTAAAGTGAATCGATACTAGCTGAAATAGGGTCGGAGCAAAATTTTAAAAGGGTGTTGCATAAAAAAAATGTTAATAATTACAGTTACATCGTAAGTAGCAATTTTTTTTGAGGGTTTAACATATTACTGAGTATAAAATAGCAGTTTTAAAATATTTTTGTACTTCATGACCTAAAATCGGGTGTAACCTATGCCACAACCGGCATACATGCGGGTCTGTCCAAGCGTTGAAAGTAACAATGATTTTTAGTTTAGTGTATATGAGTCTTGAATAATGATTTAAACTTTCATATTTATATTCTAGAGTAGGTGGCAGATCGGTAAGTGGTAGATTGGTGAACTCATTATATGATTATTTTATTAGTAAATATGTGGCATTTCCAATAGTGCAGAATTATGTTTTTAACGCTTAGGGAAAATAAGGCATACAAAAGATTATGATGAACGCCAATGGTTTTTTCTTTTTCAAATTTGGTTCTAAAAAATGGGTTGATGATGTTCTTGAGAATCGTCTTTGGATGATCCACAACATACCGATAATTCTTAAGAAATGGACTACTTATACTTTTTTGAAAAAAGAGGAGTTAACTCGTGTTTCAGTTTGGGTTAAATTTCATGATGTTCCTATGGCGGCATTTACAGCTAATGGACTTAGTGCTATTGCAACTAAGATTGGTAAGTCGTTAATGTTTGATTCTTTTACTAGTACGATTTTGAATGAATCATGGGGTCGTAATAACTATGCACGTATCATGATTGAGGTTAGTACTGAAAACATTTTGAACGATTCAATGGTTATTGCTATCCCAGATTTTGGGATGAGGGATACATGTACGAAACCATTTCTATTGAATACGAATGGACTCCTCCTCGATTTGCCAATTGGAAGATTTTTGGATATGAATCTGAATATTGCCCCTAAAACAGTTCCTCTCAAGCCTATAAATCATAGGGAGGTGCGTTCAGGTGGTACGAAGTTGAACCGAAGTAATGCTGGAGTTGGTAGAAAGAAACAAGTTATTGGTTTTAATATGGGTTCTAAATTTCAGTTTAAATCGACCAAACAGGTATATAAACATGTTTCTAAAAAGAATGGTGCTACTACAAGTGGTACAAAAAACAATACTGAAACACCTTGTAAAGAGGAAAGTTGTTTGAACCCCCTTGATGCAATTAGATCGGCTGAAAATGATGATGTATTGGGCGCAAATGAGAGTAGTTCCATGAGGGCTGAAACTGCTATAGGTGAGGGTCAAAAGGCTGATGCAAAGCCTATTCAGATCTTGCCAAGTATGCATAATGATGTTATTCTTGTAAATGAGGTAATTGGCACATGAGGAGCCAACGTCTAATATGGTTGGTATGGGTGACGAGGATATTGATAATAAAGTAGAAGACGTTTTTAATGAATAGCAGGTTTCATGGCATCTAAGAGTGGAGGTGTAATCAGGATGATGAGCCTATACGAGTGTTGAAAAGATTATTATGATTATAACCCGTATGATTCAGATGACTGCAAAGATTTGATTGATGAACAATTAGCTATTCGTGAGACCTTTGATATAAAGGTTCGTGGTCATACTAGATGTTCGTATTTTGATAGAATAGTGTTTCATAAGTTTGGTTTGTCATTCTTATGATAAGTTGTTTGAAGCACAATTGGTGTGTTTGTTTTCCTGTCTTTTGAACGGGCTGAGATATAGGATTCACCCACATCCTATGTATTTAAAATGTTTTGTGGTGTAAAAAAATTACCAGGTGTATAAAACACCTTCATTCCCATATATACTACTAATAACCTTTCGCCAAATAGCATCTTTTCTTTTAAGGAATCTCAAACTCCCGTTTTCCAAGAAGGCTTAGATTCATAGACAGAATACTACCCATACCAACACCACCAAATTCGCCACTTGCCATGGTATTTTTCCAACTTACCCAAGTTACGCCTTTCTGATCTTACTTGAAAACCCAGAAAATTTTGCTTCTAATCTTTTCTATACCGCCTCTATGACTTTGATCGGAGCTTGAAACAAGGAAAGATTATATAGAATAAGAGCTCCATGAACTACTTTGTAGAGAACTAATCTTCCCCCGATGGACAGAAGCTTTAGTTTCCATGAAGATAGACGATTATTCAATCTATTAATAGTATCATCCCAAGCATCGTACCGCTTCAAAGCTTTACACACTTGAAGGCCCACTATATGAATGACAAAGACCCTAAGCAATAACTAGTGAGCCGATCCACCATATCAACCTCGTTTGAATCTACAACAACACCAAAGATACCACTTTTATTCAAGTTGACACCTAAACATGAAGCATTTAGGATGTATATTAAATTTCTTACATTCGATTGCGACTACTCACCAAAAAATGGTGTCATCCGCGTATTAGCGGAGAAATATGTATCTCCACCATTAATAGAAAGAACCTTGTAGATGATGTTGATAAAGATTTATTTGATACCTTTATAAGGGGTCATTTAAACCCAAAATTGAATAAATATGATTAAATATTGCCTCAAATCATTTCTTTTTGTGTACTTGGGACGAGAAATCTGAAAATCGGAACTTTTTGGAGTTATTTGGACGAAAAAGTGAAGAAAACGACGTAGTCGCGAAAAACCGTCAGATAAGGAGGCCTGACGGCGTTACTCAATACATTGTGACGCCATCCCTTGTTATTTTGGAGCTGGAAGAATTTACACACGTGGCTTCAGAGATCTTGGAACACATTACAACCTGACGGCATCAGGTGTAAATGGAGAAGGGCGTCACGTTTTAAGGCATAAAGGGACAGCGTCAGAGATTTATACACGACGCCGTCGTGGCAGCGACTTGCACAAGACGAAACCCTAAAGACGGTGAGCTGACGGCGTCACTACCTATAAGGTGACACCGTCAAACTTGTAAATCTATATATAGTTTCGCATTTTTTCTATAATTCGTGTAACACTTTTGGAGAGGAAACCCTAGAAGATTTTTACTGCCATTGTAAGGCTTTTACAGCCTTTGTACTCCGTGTTTCAATAAAGATAAGTTATCCCTTTAGTCATTCATTATGTCTATATATCGTTTGATTATTTGTTTATCTTTTCTTTGCTTTAATATGGTAGCGTAAGTTTCTCTGTGTTTGCTTAGATCTAATGAAACCTAGTTATTGAATATTGATTTATTGTCTTTTGTTTAATTGATTGTCTCACGTTAGGCTAAGAAAACTGGCTGACCTCATATATGTAACAAGCTTGAACGTCTTCGAAACGCAACCGTAGGGTGCACTATTGATTTTTCTCGTTGTATTTATTGCGTGAATTGCGGCTTGTAGATCTTGAATAACTTAATAGACTTTAAGGAATCTACGAGAGACTAATATTCATAGAGTTGGGGACTTTGGCACCTCCCTACGACCATTATTAAGGAATACAGTGCTTCAACTAAAATAAGTACGTGACGATTTAACAATTCAATATGAGATAACTAGGGACTAATTATACATCAGTAAACATGCTTTTCTCTCATAAGTAGTCGCCAACTTTATTTTCTATTTTAAATTAGTTTTAATTAATTTTATAATTAATAGTAGTTTTTGTGTTAGTTAACTAGCAACTAATTCCGCCCACTCCTTCAAAACCCGAGAATTTTACTTGCTTTCTAAAAAAAACATTAAAAACACAAAAAGAATCATCCCTCACCTCTAGACCTATCTCGACATACATCTTGACCTAACGACACTATTCCACTTGAGAACGATCAATCCCCCCAGACTTACCTATACTACACTACAACGGTTAGGTACACTGCCTAGAGGATTGTAAAACTGTTTTATGAGGTCTTGCAAATCTCGCATCAATGCCTTTATTAAAAAATAGTCACTTGAAGGGCTTCCACCATAACAATTAATAAAAGAGGATAAAGTGGGTCTTTTTGTCTAAGGTCTCTCTCCCTCTTAAAATCCATGGAAGGCGACCCATTGACAAGAATAATAAAAGTGATGGCCATTCCTACTAAACGAACCTTGTGTTGACTAGTGTTTAATAGGTTGCTAGCATTTAGGTCCATTTTGTAATCTAATAGGCTAAAAGGCGCGGACCAATAACTGGCCCACCTAGAACCCACGAGAACTCACGATATGGTTATAAAAGGCACCACCTAGCTTGATAGGTGGTGTGGGAGTTCATTTGTTTAGGAGAAACACACCTAGTATGTCTATGTACTCGTTTTTGCTCTCCACCTCTCTTTCTCTCTCTCTTTATCCTCACGTCCGTCTCTTTTTCTCTCTAGAATATTCAGCAAGTGGTATCAGAGCCTCGGGAGAGTCTCTTTGATACTAAGAAAATCAATTCTTTAAACCACTCCTCAACAACACAACTTTACATAATGTCTGGATCTGATGCTGAGTCAGATA
>LBNU01032561.1:34033-51960 GCA_014162995.1 Artemisia annua
AAAAAAAAAAACACCGTATTTAATATACTTCAGAAAAACTGTAGAATCTGAAATTATAATGTTATTGAAACAAAAAGATATTTGTAGCTACAAAGAAAAAAAAAATCATGATATACCAAAAACTAGTCTTTTCAAGAAAGGTTAAATAGATCTCAATCAAATAAACAAGAAAAGGTAGACTTTCGACAACATATAGATCTGAATATTCAACGAGTGTCGTTTTCTTGCATTAAATAGAAGCGTGGGAAAAAGAAGAAGAGCAAATGGACCGTTATGCTAGTTAGTTCTTGATTTTCACATTACAAAAGTGGACTCTTTAATGCATTGTTCTCTTAACAAAGAAAGAAAAATTAAATTATCCCTGCATAAATCATGGTTGTGTGACAATATGATCCTTTGAAATTCACTTGCCACTCTCAATAGTCAGACCACTTTATCTTCCACCTAAGCATTACATTAGTTTTCTCTTGTAGAAACTAGAGGAATACTGAAATTATATTATCAAATTCAATAAATAACTGAGATTACAAATGATTAAATAGAAAATACAAAGACAAAACCCTAAGTGCTATCATGAAAATGGTACATAAACTGATCAGAATCACATAAAATGACTTTAATTTGTGACCATTATGAAACTCACACAATATTTTCAAATGAAGAAAGGCTTCATTTGATCAACCTTGACAAATTAAAGAGAAATGTGATCATATATAAAACCATAAACATGAAATTGTTACAACCCTTTTATCCATTATAACTTAGTACTATTGATGGATTTATGCATTATCACACAAAGGTCTAATACATACTCTGTAACTGAAGGACAACAGAAGTTTACTAGTTATACAACGAACCACTGACCTATTTGTATCATGGACTAATGTTATCAGGAACTCAAGAATGTTAAACTTGAATCGCCAGAGGTTAGCATGGATAATGAATCCTCATAAATCATCTGTCTCATATTGGTTTGAACATTAGAGGGAATGTGTGACGTTAGTATGGTTTCTAACTCTGTAGCTACCTCTTTCATTGTTGGCCTATACCGTCCATTGAGATTCAAACATCGCATTGCAAGGTTAGCTACTACCATAAGCTCATCCGCATTACCCTCGTAAATCATGATAGAATCAAATAGAGACATAACACGCCCTTCTTCCATAGCCAACAGAAAGTGCATAGCCAAACTCCTGTGTTCCAGATCCAGTTGACAAAATTGGCTAGATCGGAAGTACTCAGGATCAAGATAACCAAAGGTACCTTTGATTTGACTACGGTAGTCAAGTGAGTTTGATCAACCGATACCAACCTTGAAGTTCCAAAGTTAGAAACCTTGGCTCGGTATTTATCATCCAATGGTATATTAGTGGTTTTGATGTCTCTGGTATATTGGAATGGAAGTCGCTGAATACAAGTAGGCTACTGCTCCTGAAATCTCTGTAGCTAGTTGTAATCCCATGTCCAAAGAGATTGGGAACTCGTTAGTCTCACTGTGAAGACGACCATACAAGGTACCATTTGAAATGAACTCAGAAACAAGTAGAGGAACGTCCGTCTCTAAGCAACATCCTAATAGTTTGACCACATTTCTATGATTAACTTGTGAAAGATAACCACTTCATTAATGAACTGTTCTAATTGGCTTTCATCAACTATTTTTGATTTCTTGAATGCGACAATCCTTCCATCAACTACCTTGGCCTCCTCGACCAAGAATTCTGTTGTCATTGAAGTTGTCAGTCGCCTTCTCCAATTCACGTGATGTAAAAAGTATGGTTTTATCAACTAACGACGGGTCCGCATTTTCTTGTTGTTTTAGAAGTAAACCACCATTACGTTTAAAAAACATCTTTTTTTGTCTCCTTTCTTTTGTATTTTAAATAATATTGTACAATGCATAACTGATTGCCACAAGAAAAAGAACGCACATGCTTATGCTAACACCTGAATGAAGGATGTTACAAAATGAAATTTTAGTAACTATAGCCTAAAGGTGTAAAAAAAAATGTTTAGGATTTATGTCGATATTATATAAGAAAAACCAAAAAAACAAAGTGGATCACATTACCTAATAAACTCAGGGAAGATTTTGTATAAGAATAAGGTGATCGTTACTGTGACCACAAGTAAAGCTCCTATTGTAAACTAAGCCATCGATGTCATATATTGTCCATAGCTACAGAAACCTCCTCTATTCCTACACCTTATACACTCTTCCGTACATGTAAGGACAAATGAAAGTTGATCCATCCATGTTAGATAGGGTATACACAAGTAAGCTAAAAAACAAGCAAAATAAACAAATAAAGGAGTAAGAATGAGAGAACTTCATACCAATGCAACCATTTGCCAAATAAGGATTTTCTCGGAACACCTCCCAAAAGGAACAGCTCCATGTATCTATCGCGCTACCATTGCCTATATCCACCACCAGATTGTCGTTTCTAGTTACACAAGATTTGCTTGATTTTTGTCAATGCCTGCTAGAGTCCAAAGAAGTGATGTCGGAATAGCAGAGTCAGCACCCCCAACAGCAAATTGCTCATATAAGTCCTTGTCCGTCAGGAAGGCAGACCCACAAGCTCTATCTCCACCCATCTGACTTGCCAGCCCCGTGAGATTCATTCTGTATGATTTGAGATAATGAGGAATTGTGGTTTGACAACAACTGATGCCAACAATACATTTGTTGTTCGTATCGCTAATAGTGTTATTGAGACAAGTAGTGGAACACCCGGTGATAACACTACCATCATCATACATCATCAAAGCATTACCACACCCTTCAACAACAAACTTATTATGTGATTTGGAATACATTAAGGGAGTCTTACCAAAATCCAAGCTCTTGATCGTCTCACTGCAATTAGAGATCTTTTGCATATTATTAACAGTGACTGTTTGATTTTCCAAGTCAACACTCAACACTTCAAGGTGGTTGATTTGCTAATAGATATGGGGTAGAAGAGTTGCAATCAACAACGTACCATTCATTAAGAGAACAGTTTGCTCCTATTCCAAAGGGAATGGAATCCTCACATTCCCACACGATTGCACCCTGGCTTACCGTAGTTTGAAAGTGCTACTGAGGTTGCTGCTGTTAATGAAAGGAAGATAACTGGTAAAATATGGCAGGCTTTATATAACTTCATTTCAACTTGTTAGCAGCAACGATCAAACAACAGAAAGTAGAAGCCGATGTTTATGTACTATGTTTATGCTTGTGGGTATGATTTTCTGAATGTATACAGTTTTCCATGCTGGCCTGGCATTCATCCTTGTTTGCTACAGATAAATAAATTATTACTCCGTATGATTTATATCCTTTGAGCTTACCGTATCATGAGATTTTGACCAAGGGTTTGTTGGTCCTTTACTACATATTAGCTGGGTGTCACGATTTCAGGTGTAGCACATATTTCTTCGAATTATTTGTTGCCTTCAAATTGGAAATTTGTGAAGTCAAGTTAGTTGGTTAGTAGAGGCGGCAAAATGGACCGTCAACCAAATAAATGTGGATGTGTAAGCCTAGAATATATTTTCAACGGGTCCTACATGTTGATTGCTGATGAGGAGAACGGGTCATATTCGAATATATAATTATACAATCACTGAGAGAATTTTGCTGAAACTATGTCATCTGAAATTTTATCATTAAGACGTTTTTATTTAGTGAGATGAGGGGTAGTTTTGTACATGTTCAAAGGTATTAGGCTCAGTTTTAAAGAACATTTCCATGTACCGGTTACTCACAGTAGGAAAAGTTTTTATTGCATACATACTATAGTAATATTGGTATAGTTCAATACATATGCAATCAATCAACCCATGGATAGAAAATGGATTAGATTCACTCTACTATTTAAGCAACCTCGCGGCAGATCTAATATAAAACTTGATATTCAATTACTCAAAACATATATATAAATCACAAAAGTATAAACAATCTACTTTTGAAGGTTTTATCTAAGCTTTTGTTATAAAAAAACTCAGGCACCTAAACTGCTCCGAATCAAGTAAATTATTGACTTAATTAGTGACATTTTGAAGCTCACACGATAAATTCAAACAAAGAAATGCTTCATTTAATCAACCTTGAATAATTCAAAAGAAATGTGATTATGCATAAAACCATGAACATGAAAGTAAAGTTTTCGCGATTTCACCTCATACGCATCAACTATAACTGCTATTGCCTCGTCTCACGGAATGACAATCGAGAAATCTGTGACATCAGAAATTCCCAACCCCTATGTGGACCCGTTTTGCCACTTGAACCCCCTTCATTTTCCTCTATCTGAATATCAGGATCACGCCAAAATTTAATTACATGAAGAGTTTCCTCTTCTGTTGATCTCTGAACAACTATCTTCGAGCCAAAACCTCTTTTATTCATTTGAAGACATATCTGTAACGGGTCATTTTCCGCAAGAAATAACATATACAACCACCCTTTTTCTGACAACAGATTATCAGCAACTGGTAAAATCTTATCAATAACACTTCTACCATTTTCACCACCAGCCCAAGCAGCTGAAATCCCGGAATTGCCTACTTCTTCCTCGGGTGTTGGCACATAAGGCGGGTTAATCACCATCAAATCCACCATTCCCGACAGTCTTTTTTCAATCCCTGAAGCGATATTAGTAGTTAACAACTCTGCATTAACCCCATGAGCTTCAAGTGTCTCACGAGTCACTTTTGTAGCATCAGGATTCACATCAGTTGCAAAATAATACGCGTTTTGGGACTCTGATCCGAGTATAAGAGCAAGACTAGTAATGACATAACCGCTCCCACAACCAACTTCCATACAAATTGTCGGGTGGTGTTCCAACAATTTGGTCCGGTCAGCCAATAGTGCATCAACTAAGGCGTATGAGTCATCACATGGTGGGTAAACTTGAGGATGGGAACTCACAAGTCGTATTTGTGCAATCTTTGAAGGCATCTTTTCTTGAAAACCTAAAGTAAACTAAAAAAAAGAAAGAAAACTAATTAATGAGTATAGCCGTATTCCATACACAGATGGTACCAAAAAGCAACATTCCTGCAAAAATACAGTGGCATTCTATAGCTCAACAATAAAATCCCTGTTTTTTAGTATTAAGTTTGAATTCAGGTAACAATCAAGTCATATGATGCAGTACTAAATTCAAAATCAAGATAAATTTGCATGAAGGAGATACACGAAAACACGATGAATATGGTTACTGAATAGCAGTATTTAGGGTGGCGTTTGGTTCACATAGTTTTTTTCTAAACTGTTTATCTTCTTATTGAATTGTAATATGTTACAGGGGTATTTGGGATTGCTTATTAGACTTATTGCGTTTCGATACATTAGATAAGTAGTTATTGATAGAAATAGGGTAAGGGTTGTGATGATAATCTTAGATTATCTACTTAATTTGTGTATGTTCACTTTCTAAATAAATTATTCGGACCCTTTATTGCTCGGGTATAACAAAATCCTTACTGGGATAACTCGGAAAAGAACACTTATTAGTTCCTAGGCACAAGAGAACTAAGCAAAACAAACACATTCTGTTGGTTTTTATATGTTGCAAACGAGACCAATAAACAGAAACTTTTTATTTTTGGTGTGAAAAAATGGGTAAAACCGTTTATACCCCAACCAGGGCGCCCAACCCCTTGACCCCCGCATCTTTGTCGTGGTCGGAAGCATATTAGCTCAAACGAGTGTGCACTCCGCACACTAGAATAGTGGAATACCAACAGTTTTGAAGGTATTTTAAGATTGCTTATCCAAACTACTTAGGGGGTTGCATATTATAACTTAAAATAAACACCACCCAAAATAAGCCAATAAGCACTTAGCAAACCAAACACTACAAAAGTGATTATTTATAAATGAGATAAGCAATAAGCGATTCTCGAAGCAAACCAAATAGCATTTGATATGTATGAAAGGAATATAACCTAGAATGAAACTGCCGGAGAATCCTGTCGTCTTACGCCGCCGGTGTAGCCGGAGAAAACAAATAGCCTGTCGGGTAACACAAATAAAGGGCGAACAATCAATAAGCACAAAAGTTAAATAGAGGGTTAATAGATTTGAAAATGTACAAAAGTTAAATTCATATTCTTCATCAATAAAATATTATTTTCCACCAATAAAATCTTTTGTGATTGACAAAATATCAATGTTCTAAAAGGCGTGAGGCGTGGCGTGGCGGCACAGCCACGCCTCAAGCCTTACGCGCCTTTGCGAAGCCTTGGCGTTTCTTAAGGCGTGCTTAAGGCGGCAACAAAATATTTATAAATTTATGTATTTATAATTTTATATCATTTTATAAGAGCAATTTCAAATACTAAAGCTCAAATCTCAAAGAGCCAGGCCCAAATACGAGGCCCAAGTAGGAATTAAGTTTTGAAATTACGAGGCCTAAGAAAGAAATAACACAAATACTTGAAATTCAAGCCCAAATTCATAAATCCCCTAAATGCTTCTAAAAATGGTGCCACGCCTTACCAAAAAGGCGCGCCTTTGCACGCGTTTTTGCGTCTTATTCCACGCCTTTTCACACTACGGCTAGACCTCACGCCTTGGTCCATTTCGTGGCGCCGAGGCCACGCCTCGCGCCTTGGTGACGCCTTGGCGCGCCTTTTAGAACACTGCAAAATATATATAAAGTGGACAGGTATTAAAACCCACAATAAAATATAAATTTTTTTATGGATAAAAGTTAAAACATTTTAAAGATTTAGAAAGTTTGAATAAGTACATTTTTCACTAATCAAAAATCATATTCACGTATTAAACTTTTTTTTTATTGGTTAAAATGTAAAATGGATATTTCTTTTTGAGATATTCCAAAATAAAAATATGAATATTTATTTGAGATGCATGAGGTAATAATAAAAGGATACTGGTTTTAATTAATTAATTAATTAATTAATTAATAATAATAATAATAATAATAATAATAATAATAATAATAATAATAATAATAATAATAATAATAATAATAATAATAATAAAGTGGTGGTTTTTATTTTTCATCGAGTAAATTTTTGTGTTCAGAAAGGAGTTGGAGCATAGCTTGTGTCTAGACTACCATCTAACTTTATGTAAATTTTAGCTTTTCTATAGCTAGAGGAGTGGGAGCCCAGTTAGTATCTCGGATCCCCACTAACTTCTTGTAAATCCTATGAGTTTCTAATAAAGTGATGTTTATAATAAAATAATAATAATAATAATAATAATAATAATAATAATAATAATAATAATAATAATAATAATAATAATAATAATAATAATAATAATAATAATAATAATAATAATAATAATAATAATAATAATAATAATAATACTTTACTCTTGGGATGGTGGGCTTGATGTATGTGTTGATCTTACGGGATCATCACCCTTGACGCAATCTGGTATGATTGATTTTATGCCAGGTCGTGCGGTTATTGAAGCCGCACAACGTAAACGTGTCAAGTACGAGGCTAAATGCGTGGATATCGGATATGGGTTCCTCCCCTTTTCATTCTCAACTTTTGGAGAGCTTGAGAAAGATGCAGTAACCCTACTAAAGCGTATTCGACGATTCTCTATGACTCAAGACATTGGAGCACGAGCTGCGGTTCATATTTTTAATAGAATTAGTTTTGCTATTGCTAGAGGTGTGGGGGCCCAGTTGGTTTCTCGGCTTCCCACAGTTGTAAGTCCTATAAGTTTTTAATAAAAGTGATGTTTTATAATAATAATAATAATAATAATAATAATAATAATAATAATAATAATAATAATAATAACAATAATAATAACAATAATAACAGTTACACGTTTCACTAGGGGCAATTATGGCGATGGCTCTTGATCGTCTTATTCCCGTTTCCACATCACCATTACTCTTACGATTCACTACCCCAATGAAACCATCATCCGTCTTTTCCAAAGTAGCAGAAGCTTCAGAAGCCTTTGCAGCTACATTAGTATTACTACGAACAACCTCCTTAACACGATTTGGGCATTCAATCAAAGCATGTCCAAAAGTTTTACATTCACCGCAATGAGGAGGTTTCCATTCATATTCGATATTAATAATTTCAGTAGTAAAACCATTACCTTCTTCATTTGGAATTGCCATTGTAACCTGGCATTTTAGTTCTGAATCCGCGCTTAATTCAACTAAAGCACGGGCAAAACTAATACATCCCCATGAATCGACACACATAGAACTTGTAAAAGAATCAAGCATAATCGGTTTCCCTACTTGTGTAGCAATCAAGCTCAAACCATCCTCTGAATAAGCAAGCAATGGAACATTATGCATTTTGATCCAAACAGGTACCTTTTTTACCTCGTTCCTATTAAGGGATAAAGTAGGAGTCCATTTGTTAAGAATAATAGGTGAGTTACGAATTAACCATGGACCTCGTTCCAAGACACGATCCACACCGTCCTTGGTAGCAAACTTAAAAAGATACACACCATCACCATTTTTCATTAGCTTTCGCAAGCCAATTTTTTTCCATGTATTAGTGACATATTTCTGAACTAAGGGGAAGGCAATGGTCTTACCAAGGAAATAACCAACAAGCGTGTTATCATACCGACTTAAAACCTTTTTCATAACAGCCATAGGAAGCATTGTATCATGATTATCCACACGATCCTCATTGATTAATGCTCTAAAGTTCACAATTTGGACATTACGAGTAGCATTAACGACATTAGCAAAAGATGAGTTTGTCACCTTTGGAGAAGTAGAAGCATCCGTATTACGCACGAACGTGTCATGGGCACTCGCGTCCACAAGTGTAACCAAGTTAACATCACCATCATCAGCTGTCCAATCAGTAATAATAGCCCCTCATTACCACCAGAACCATTACTTCTCCTTGTTACACCATCAGTAGATTTGTCATCAGAAATTCCGCCAAGTTTAGACCCTTCAGAATCCATAGCAGCATGATTAGCGGAGCCATGTAGCTTTTCCTTCACACCTCTCCCGCCCCCACTCCCTTTTTGACTTAAGAACCCTCGTTCCATCAACAACACATACAAAACTTCAAACACAATAGAAAGTAAATACCCAACAACTGCATGCACGAACAAATAGAAGTAGAAAACCCTAACCTAAGTTAGGGTTTTAATGCATTAAGCACAAGATCCTAATCTCCGATCATGATCTTGCCAAAATAAATTGAATCGATTTATAAGAATCGATCTAAATATATTAAGGGCAATGCACGATCACCAACCAAGAATTAAATACCAACACCGACAAGATCAATAAACAACACAAAGGACCACCGACCTACTTAGAATCAATAGTACTAGGTTAAATTTAATGACCAATCAGGTTGAGTAAGGAGTTAAGCACCTTGCCAATGAGAAACAATTAAACAATCCAATAAAGTGAATCATAAATTAATACAGCACCAACTAATCCACAATTGTAATTTAAACAATAGTGGGAAAGTAAATGGAAGCATTAATTTACGATCAGCAAATAGTAAGGGTAAAGGAATCGTAAATGGTTTCTCTAGAGAGAAACTTTTTCTTTGCCGTTCAAAAAAAAATGTATGTGTAAATATTAATCAAAACTTTGTATTTACTATTTTGGTGTTTGCTATAAACAACACTTAATATACATTAAGACTATTTTGCACCAGTTAAAAAGACAGCAACTACTTTAAACTTCATAACACGTACAGAGAACATACTAATGTCTGATATGAAACACAATAGCAGAAGCGTTATCAATTTCAGATTACAATAAGTTATACCTTAAAATCACCAAAATAACTTCTTAAAAGAAACTAGTTTCACTTGCCTGAATCACTTGGAGAGGATGGAACATGTTGTCTTTTCTTATCTTCAAAGCGATTTCTTTTACGACCCCCATTCTTCCCTATAGCATGATTTGAAACTAAGTCAACTGAGAATAATTACAAAAAACAAAAGGATAACAATTTTAATTTTGTCATATCTTTATAATACTTTTGCAATAACCCACTAGCCATTGATAACAACGGAAGTGAGACTAAACTAATAACGTAAGAGAACTTACAAAATGCGATACATAAATAGTATCCATATGTAACTGGAGAGATGAACTACAGGTCTCAAAGTCGCTTCAAACAAATACAATATATTTGAAGTCTTGGTTTTATCGATGTGTGGTACAACATGGTTATGTAACAGACGATCATACTATTATTTGCGAAAATGTCACCAGATAGTAAACAAATTTCACCATCGTTCCACATCCACGTATGTTACTTAAACTTTGTTTTGAAGATTTCACCACGCAAGTTACGATTTTGTTCCAATGCTATGAAAATACTAAAAATTGACCTGCCAGTATTACGAGTTTATATATGCTAACTTTTGCACAGGTCTTATTCGGATCTTGGATCAATCATGATGAACTTTATGATGAAAACAAAAGAGTATGCATCATCTGCTGATGTGCAGGGACTCGGTTACAAACAACAGAAGGGTGGGTTTTTGTTTCTGGAAAACACACGTTTATTCTTATTAACCACACATTGAAACGTTACAATTACATATGTATATATAGGTTGTGAATCGGTGTGAATGAACCGATGCAACCTTTCCTAAGAGATATCTTTTCCTACTTTACAGGATACAAACGTTATTTACAGTTTCTAACTATCTATATAACATGTTTGGTCCTTCAACTTTTAATGACATATGATTCTTGATTATTTTCCATGCCAACATTCACTCCCCTAATCAAGAAATCATATTCTTCATTCCTTTGCCTTGTTCATCCCAATTGCAGCCCGGCTTCTTCTTTGCCTTTTCTGTTATTTGATCGCCTAGTTATCATGTCTTGTCTTTCATGTTCCGTTGCCTTCTTCGTTCCATGGATGATCTTCATGACCATCGTCCTTGTACATATCTTTACCGGTGCTTCTAAGTTCTTCTCTATGTCAACATCCATCTCCGCATCAGGCTGTGGTCCTGCAATTCCTTTGCTCACACATCATCTGGCCTTTCCTTGCTTGGATCATAGTAACTTCACCGTACCATTCCTATGTACATCCTTTCACCGTGTCTTCTTCTTGCCATCTGCATAAGACATCGTCCTTTTGGAACTTCTCTTCACGCAACATCCTCCTCTTTTTTCTGCCCAAATCTGTAACGTCTTTATGAAACTTCTTCATGCTTTGTTTTGGGTTTTCTTCTTCTTCAACGCGACATCTTCCTTGACTGCAATTGATCGATCCATAGTAACCACGCTCTGATACCACTTTTGCACAGGTCTTATTCGGATCTTGAATTAATCATGATGAACTTCATAATGAAACAATATGAGTATGCATAAGAATCTGTATGCAGGGACTCGTTTAACAAACAGAGAGGGTGGGTTTGATTACAGAAAAAACACACGTTTATTCTTATTAACCACACATTGAAACGTTACAATTACATATGTATATATAGGTTGTGAATCGGTGTGAATGAACCGATGCAACCTTTCCTAAGAGATATCTTTTCCTACTTTACAGGATACAAACGTTATTTACAGTTTCTAACTATCTATATAACATGTTTGGTCCTTCAACTTTTAATGACATATGATTCTTGATTATTTTCCATGCCAACACTAACATCACATGCCAGTTCTGTAAAATACTAAAATAGTTGACGAGGTGTCCCCAGAATAGCATGTCAACATTTTTACATAACTGGCGTGAAGAGTTCACACATGTAACCAAATAGTACATAATGCAGGTCTGCTGCAAATATGAAACTTGAGTGGTTGGACCTCCTAAAAGAAGTTTGACTAGCCTAGGTGGGACAATTGTGAACTACAATTTTTCGTGTTGTGACACATGTTTATGTAGTACTTAGATCATACTTTTTATTTGGGCCAATGTCATTATAATAAAAACAAAGCTTCACCATCATTCCACCTATGTCACAGAAGCTTTCTTTTAATGGTTTTACGACGTGTGTATCAATCTTGGTCCTGTGCTGTTAGACCAAATAAAAATTAACCAAAAAACCATATTACTAGGTTACGTATGCTAACGTAACGTAACGTAACATGCCAATTGTGAAAAATACTAAAATATAGGAGACAAGGTGTGTTGAGGACACCATGTCATCATTTTACACAATTGACATGTCATGTGAACAATACTGTAACCTAGCATTACACGATGTAGGTCATATTTTCAAAAAGTTTGACAGTGCTGAAACAAAGATCAAACACACGTGAATGGACCTCCTACCTAGGTATAACAATTATCAAAACTTAGTTACTCTTTAGTAACAAGTTAAAACGCCAAACACTAATTCAAAATTGATAAAACAAGCTAAAACATAAACTCTGAATAAGTTTCACCATTGTTCCACCTAGTTCAATCAAGCTTGATTTCACCACACTCAAGTTCCAATTAGGTTCCAGTGCTATGAAACTTGTAAAAACATTGACCTACACCAAGTTGTGCAAGGCTAGGGACAGAGGTGGAACCAGAAAGTTTGATAGTAATTTTTAGAAACTGCACTACAAATCGGTTTGTTAGGAGGGTAAATTACAAAAAAAATCCTGATATTTTAGAAAATTTACACTAGCCTCTTACTGTCTCCACCAAATGCCCAAATGTGTAGCATATTTACACAATTGGCATAATGGCATGCCATATAAGACTTCCTAACCATGCATAACATGATGCAGGTCAAATTTCCAAAAGGTTTTACGGCATTGAAACAACAAACGAAACTTACATGCAAATTTAAAGACCAAACACACTTAAATAACGTAAATTAGGTAAATAAAGAAACTGTGTATGTTTAAGTTTACCTGAATGAGTAGTAGCAGGCTTGGTGATAAGCATATTTGGTTTCGAACCTATAACATAAGTAGAAAAAATTAAGTTAAATTATACGTAAGAAATTAAAATTATGGATTGATTGAATGGTACCTGTTTTATTGTTGGCCCTAGGTTTATCCATATTGTCAAAACTTAAAAATGAAGAAGAAGCAAGAGTGGTTTTGGTTGGAAGAAGAAGAAGAGGAACACAACGGCAGTCGTAAAATTGATGTGTGTTTTTTAATTAAACCCTTCTTCTAAAACCCTGTCAATCAAACTTTTAATTAACTAACGGAAATTTTATTTTCTTATAAAAAAATAATAATTAAAAGGTGGGTTTATAAGGTCATTTTCAATCAAGTTTGGGGGTGTTTGTTTTAAGAAATAAGAATATACATGGGTTTATAAGTTTATTTAATTTTCCTGCTTATTTTGAGGGCTTATATAAGTCTACATGTCATAACAAACTTATATAAGCACGCAAGTTTTAAAATAAGCCAAAATTAGGGCCTATAAAAATATAACCCAAAATCAAATAAGCTCGCATATAAGCATAAACAAACACCCCTTTAATCAACTATTTTCTTTCCCTCAAGTTAGTTATAGTTATTATGTTATATATTTGCGTCACTTGCCCCCTAATAAATTAACACAAAAATTGAAACCTCAATTTAGTTTTTGGCAAAATTTGAGCTACGTCCTCTTAGTTGAAGATATAACCATCTAAGTCTAGGGATAGCAAGAAAAAACCCAAACTCGATGGAAAAACCCGAACCCTGAACCTTTTGAGGTAGGTTAGGCATGCTTATCGGGTTATGGGGCAGGTTTCATGGCTTTAACCGTGATTTTTATCGGGTTCGGGCGGGTAGTAGGGCACAACATTCCTGCCCCGCAACATATATACACATACATATATGGCTATATGCATATGTTATGTTTGTAATTGCGAAATAAAAACACGATTCTTTAATTTTTCTAGGTTTTAATCTTTGGATGATTCCATGTTATAATCATAGAATCTTTTTCTGTGTCATAAATATAAGTTTGTAATAGGTGTTACTTGTCATTATTTGATTTTAGTATCATTCTTGAAAACTTGGTAACTCGGAGTAATAATTATTTGTGGGTTATCGTTTCTTTGAATTATTGCACGAAATCGTATTGTTAATGGTGCAAAAATAATAATAAATGGGGAATAGTGCGGGTTGGTGGAGCATTATTTGCAAAAAAGACACCCAATAGGATGATCTCACATATACCACTAAGCAAGTCTTTTGTTCAGAATAATTTTCTAGTGTGTATCATACAAAACAGAAACAAATTTGTGATATATCAGACATCCTTGTTACTTGAAATCAACAGTTTATCCAACAATGACCAATTCAACAAAACTATAAGCATACATCTTCTACTCCATCCTCACTTTTGTTGATTGCCAATTAGTATCGTTCTTTTGCTATAAGAACAGAGTAGCGTAGGTGCCCGACTAGTATACTTCAACTTGTTTCAAGTTAGTACCAAGTCTTGATTAATATGCACGTTGGGTAGCTTTATAAGAGCTTGTGATTGTATTTGACATGTTGGTCACGACAACAATCTAAGTTAGATTTAGCTTAAGGAATTTATTCTTGTAATTGTGGGTTTTAAAAGGCTATTAAAGTATGAACTACAAAATCAAAGCATGATATAATACAAATTTCTATTTGTTAACTGTCTTTTGCTCTAATATGGAGACCGATATGTAATTTATGTTAGGAAAATGATTGGTGCGTCTAATACTTGTGCTTAAAATCATACATAATAATATGATTGCAATGCATGACAAATTGAAATATTGAGATAAAGATAAATAAAATAACATGTCAATCTTTATATAAATTGGGCATGTTGTCAGACATGAGAATTAGTTATCTCTATTATTGTTCTTTATAAGTGCAGATATTATACAACAAAAAAACAAACAACGTTACAAGGACCCTCTTTGAATTCCAATGATTCCAATCCAATGGGCTTTCTAATGTATAGTATAAGTATGAAACTATGAACGACTCTTAAAAAACTTAGACTAATATTATATGATTTAAGATCATTTGAGGACAAAATGTTTTTTACATACCAAGAGACTAATCTCCACCCTCCATCTTTCCTCCATCTTTATTTGATCTAATTGATGAGATTAATCCAAACAATTTAAGTTAAGCGAAAAAAAATATACCGTTAAAATGAGCATTTAATTATCTTTCTATAGACAGTCACTTTGCAATATTTTAGACAAAAAAAATAAAAAAAAAATGTTTTTTTCACGTTTTTTTTTTCGTGGCCGAAAAAATCACATGTGATATATGTGATATATCACATGTGATATTACACTAATATCACATGTGATTTTTTGGGGCACGAAAAAAATCGTGAAAAAAACGATTTTTTTTGTCGAAACTATATCAAAGTGTCCCGTCTATAGAAAGATATTTAAATGCTCATCGCGATGGTGTAATTATTTTCGCTTAACGATTAACAGTTTAAAAAATATTTAAATTATAAAAAATGAGTGAAATATTAAAATGCTTTTAATCTCAACCATAAATTTATCATAGAATATGATTATTACCAACAGTAACATATTTGAGGTCAACCTGACCCGTCACCCTTAACTCCCCATAGTTGCCACCTCGATAGTATAAATTCAAATGGAAGGCTAGTAAAGAATAATGGTTACCCGGTGAAGATCGAAGCGAGAGAAAAGCACTGTGCAGTTCATGCTATTCGATCCTTCGAGCATATTGACTATCTGCAGTCACATAAGAAGCACATTATGAGTAAAATAATTAACCAAAACATGTATTTATCCTAAAATAAACAAAACTAAGGGTTAGAAGACCATGCCTCGGGGTAGAACTCTTTCCTCTCAGGAAGAGAATAAATTACCAAATTCTGAATCCCGCGAATCTGTTTTCATTGATACTTAAATTAGAATTACGTAACAAAACAAAAAAGATGAACTTCCGTATCTTAAAACTCCTGCAAAGCACAATTGTGGTAACACTAAAACAAGTTGAAACAGGTCAAAATGGGCGTGAAAGGTTTAGTTGAGTCGCAATCTATTTCTTCTTCCTCAAGAGGTTCATGTATATTTAATAAGTTGATAATGATCCCAAAAACGATATTAGTACAAAATTAATCCTTATTCTTCAAATAACTACTTTGTATGAATAAGCAACAGACTTTGAACGCCTTTTAACCAGATTGACATGTTCCTCCATTAGCTGAATTTATATTAACTAATAATCGGTTTCTTTGAGAATAATACACGCAAATTTGAAGGAACAGTTTAAATTAAAAAGAATTGTGGATCTCACTCTCCAAGCAAGCACATGGATGCATCTTCCGACTTCAAGAAGTTCCGTACACGAACAAACTCAAAGTATGAACTAATAAAGATCATAATCCCACCCTGCATGAATATGATCATTTAATATCGAACCACATGGCAGAAAGTGGAAGCCTTACATTAAGTTGTTTATGGATTAAATAATACCTGGACAGAATCTTTAAGTTTTGGGTACACCTAAAAAACACATAGAAAATGTCAAATGCCAGTACATTATTCTGATCTTTTTAGACCTTTGGCTAGCTAATCTGTATGCAAAAGAACTCCTGAACGGGTCAAACTTAGCAACCCTTTTGGAAGAACGCCTTTGTGCTCACATAACAGTTTCACCTGCAAATTCAAAATTCAAACTATGTCAAAGAAATTATACGGATGGAGGAAGCATTGAGGTATAGAATATCAAACTAAAATATGTACGTAGATCAATAATTTCCTTCTTTCAGATGTGAGCATGTAGATCAATTTTTTCTTAAAAGTATATTAGCAAGATACATAAGATAAAAAGACACAAATGAAGACTCTCAACTATTTATGTAATTATGTGTACACAGCATTAATATCTGGTGAATGAAAATAAAAACACGCAAGATAAATTCAGAAGTAGTCATAGATCATATATAAGATGAGGAAAATTCAATTGCATACCCTTTTTTTGGTGCATACCAAGGGACAAATCCCCACCCTCCATCCTTTTTGATCTAATGGCCTAAATTAATCTAAGATTTAATCACTTAAACCTAATTTTACCCCACCTATATAAAGTTTTATTTTATTTATTTTTCCCCATCCGCTTTTTTTTTTCACACACAGTTTGTGTGTGTTTTCTCTCAACCAACTTCTCTCTATAATCTGTTACTTTTTCCCTCCATAATCAGTTACCACTGCAACACCACCGCTACACCATCGTTCCGATCATCATCACCATCACCGTTCCAGTCAACATTCCGATCATCATCTCATAATCACCTCTCGATCATTATGATCATTATCATCCTTTTTATGTCTTCTTTTGATTTAAATGAACCATTTGTTTTCAGAAGCTGATTTGATGGATATTGTTGTTGTTGATAGTGCTGTTGAATCGTTTGTTAATTATGTGGATCAAGTTATTTAACATTCATTGTGATCAAGTTGCACACCAAGTGTTTGATGAAATGTGTGAGTGAAACATATTTGATAATTTTGTTATCTTCTCTTGTAATTTTGCTTATTAATTAAGTTGTTAGTTGAATTTATGTTTTTAATTGCATTTGAATGCTGTTTTTTTTGTCTAATTGTGGTTTTGAATCTGCTATGTAGCATACGTTTAGTATCACCAGTGATACCACCTACAATACCACCTGTGATATCACAGGTGATATCACTGGGGTGATATCACCTGTGTGTCAGCTTTCTTCTATTTGTTGAATCAATTGTGGTGATGGAGGAACTTGTGATATCACAGGCGATATCAAAGGTGTTTAACCTTCTTCAATTTGTTTGTGGAGATGTTGGGCTTTTTTGAACCACAATTGCAGTTGCTGTTGATTCTTTTGTTTAGTGTAGCCATTTTTTTTGCAAATTGCAATCATAAATAGTTTGGTGACATCGTCTCTTTTTATGTCACATACAAAACAAACAAGTACGATTTTTAACTTGTAATATCTCTTGTGATATTTCATTGTTTTTGTAAATTTTGTGTATATTATCACCTGAGATATTTCTCTTT
>LBNU01032561.1:63347-73393 GCA_014162995.1 Artemisia annua
AAAAAAAACGTTGTCATTTACCTCTGTGAAAAAGGCAGAAACATGTGTTAATGGGTTCGAGTGAGAATTTGATTGCGCACAGTAAGCTTAACTTATTTCAAATACCGATGCCGTTAAACCACATGTAGCATGTTACAAATGAAAAAATTGATTAGAGTTGTTTACATAAATACCTCGTGTGCTGCAATTCCAACTTAAGCCACTTAAAAGCCGGCATTCGATAATTTATTCCTAAACAATTATCAGTTTTCGCTATTACATATCACAAAATCACTTTTAAACAACGACTAAAACGTAAATAGTAACAGAAAAAAATGTACCTTTAGATCCAAAACACTTCTTAAGACTTTCGTGTCCAAAATGTCATTTACGCAGCCAAACTTTACCCTAGACTTCAATTGCATTTCATGGATTAATAAAAAAAGAACAAAAAAAACTATATGAAGCTTATACCGTTTGATACACAGCTGAATCGCAATCCGGCTACTTTGTCTCCTAAAAGCTTGTTAGTTTAGACACCAACCCGAAACTGTTGTTGCACGCCTGCTGATTTCGCGCAATATTTTGCACTTTGGTTTTACTAACAATTGGTCAAACGGTTCAAGAATCAAGAGTGTACCAATGTATATTGAGGTGGTTATTACTCACACAAAATTCACTCATTATTGGATCAATATTCTGGCAAACATATCACTCTTTATGAGGCTCAGACGGTGGAAATTGAAAAAAGTGTAAACATCCGCGATGGCTGCAAATCTACTGACTTGCCCCGCCAACGCGCGGACAGTCACAACTTTAGTCAATCTGCAGAGATTCATCATAGTTTCTGATAATCAGTACTGCCACCATTCTCATTATACATAACATCAACATCAGAGCGAAACGATGAGATAGAACATCCGCCATGGCTGGAACTTTAGTAAGTTTGCCGCGCAAAGATGCAAATGACCTCATCTATAGTCCTCCCCACCCTAGACTCATCATTGCCTCGTGAAACTGTAAATTACATGTATACCACTCGTGTAAGGTTCCCTCGCCAAGATACTTAGTTTGTGGCCGGATTATGAATCGGAGGAGACCCACTCGGATCCAAAATTTAACGCTAAGATGTGGGTGGGAGTGAATAGTGGGCGGGTCGGGTAGGATAGAGGGAGCAGCTAATGGGCCATACCCAAAGGGTCCAGCAAAAGATTTGGGCCTTGACAATTTCTAACAAATGAAACAACCTAACGCACCCATGTCACCAAACGCACCCATTTTATTCCCCACTTCAGCCCCCAATCACACACGCATTTCAGTTCTTCAACCCCGCAATCCGACACTCATTTCAGCCCCCAACTTTTGTGAGAAGCAGAATTTTGGTTTATGTGGTTATCTCAAGAACTTTTATTTCTTTTCTTCATCCATTCGTTAATAAACCTACAGTTCAACATTGGCAACAAGAGACTAAACTAAGCATTTAAATAAATATGTTTCTATCCATTTAAAAGCATCAAATAATATGCCAAACATTATGCAACTTACCCCTTACTGTTCTTTGTTCAGTGAATTTGTCAATGTATCAACAAATCCTATATATGAGGTGGTATAGCACCACCCTATTGATCAGCTGGAGGGTGAATATAAGCGGATTGCTAAATCAATTTGATCAGGCGAGTTTCTACCTGAAAAGATTAAAACACATTAATATATAAAGCTTTACCTTCTAACATTGAATCATACAGACTGCTGATCATAATGCCATACCAGCTAGATCTCCTACCTGATAATTATAAGAATGTGATTAAGAGTGTTATTTACCTGATTAAGTTTTCTAAGTGCTAAATTGGTGTACGCTAACATGAATAGCTTAAAAGAATATGGTTCATAAGCCATTCGGCCAATTAATATCATTTTTAGCCAAAGGCCAAAGACATGGGTGGAACCATATGGCCATAATGCTGTTAGATAATGTATATAGACATTTATCATAGTCAGTTGAAGGCTCAGATTTATAAACAACTGAAAAAGTGGATTAAGCCGCCATGGCTGCAAAGTTAGTAACTTGCCACGCCAAGATGCGGATAATCTCAACTTTGTACGTTTGTTAGGAATTGATCATCACAGCCTTAGTTCGGCTCAGATTAAACCCTCACAATTTTAGTTGTTCATATTCATCATAGCCTAAAATAAATGCATCTATGAGGCTGAGACAGGTTGACAATCGAAGGAAGCAAATACATCTGGCATGGCTGCAAATGTAATAATTTGCCACGCCAAGACACAGACGATCATAGCTTCAATCGATACACACGCTGCTTACAGCCACAACCCTTCACACACTTCTAACAATGTGACTAACATATCTTAGAACCAAACGGTATCGGCATAGTTGCGTTAATGTAAACGCCCTACCAAGACATGGCAATATGTCGTTACTCATACAATCCATGAATAGCCGATTTCACAAAGGCTGAGCAACCGCCGTAACTGCGTTAGTGTAAACGCCCTGCCAAGATACGGCCGCTCTCGGGCCTCAAACAACTCCAGTAACATAACCTACCCAAACGAAACGGGCATGGTTGCGCTAGTGTAAAGAGGCTGCAAACAAACGGCTTTTTTATGCCTTTTGCAACCAAGGCGCGGCCAAACCTAAACCTACAAAAAAGTATAAACCAAATAAAAATAAGCTAATAAACAATTTTTATGACCATTATGACACTAAAAATTACATCAAAAACACTTATAACGACAAATGATACAAACTAAATACGGGTCAAATGTAAAAACAAATTTGCAATGTCACTCCTTTTAACTCAAACATTTCATCAAACGCATATGATTGCGTTTTATTTCTAGCTCAAAAGCATTAAAAGCTTGACACTTTTAGCTAAAGTTAGCTCCGTAAAGCCACCCAAGCACTAAAACGAACAGATACCCATTATGTATATATATATACCAGCACCAAAGATACCAGTTGCAGCAGAAGGTTTCTTAAGAACAAACCAATCCAAACCTAATCTACCCAAAAAAATGTGAAAACCTCTTGAGATTTGTACGTTAAAATTTAAACGAAACCTTAATTAATACGCACCATTTCAGGAAAATCCTTCAATTAACACGAAACCCTAATTGTTATGAACCACATATAACAAATATAACAAAAGCCCCAAAAAAAAGAAAACCCTAATTTTACCTTGTTCATGTTTGGCGATATGTTGATTAATGATGGAACCGGATGTGTGATCTTCGTAGGTTTTGGATCTGTAAAACAATCCTGATATTCTTGAGCCCAATCATATGTGTTTCTGTTTTGTGGATACATCTAAAGAGACCGAGAGAGATAATAGTTCGGGTCGGTTTTGTGATAGAAATGAGGCAAAATGGGGCGTGCCCAAGTTGTAGGCAATTTTTTTTTGCTTGGTACTGTTCCTAAGGGGAACTGTTCATAAGTTCCTGCTAAATGTAATATAGGATAATTTGTACATGGTAGTTTTTTTCTCCGTGGTAAAACTGAGTTAAAACTTTGAGGGGAACGAAAGAAAATAGAATGTTTTTGTTGTGTAATTGAATTTATTTTTAAAAAATGAAAAAAGAATTGAAGAGGAAAATAATTTAAAAAAAAATCTTAACAAATCTTCGCCTATTTTTTGGGGAAGGGAATGAGAACATTAATATATTTTGTTTAAAGATCAATAGGTTATTTTTAAAAGTTTTGTCGATAACAACTAAAGGATATACATGTAATTTGAACAAATTATTTTTCTTTTTCTAATATATGAACCAACAATTATGTCAAAGACATATGGTTACTTTCATTTTCATTTCATTTATCTCAATAACATATAAATCAACACTTCATTTACTTTTTCATTTCCTATTCTTTTTCTTTTCTTATCTTTTATTTTTAACTTGAGAACAACCATGATTTATACTTGTTTATAAGATTGTTCAATACTTCAATAAGTCAATTGATTATAAAAATAATAAAAAGTTAATTACAAATTTCGTCTACGTGGTTTACACTTTCTTTCACTTTTCATCTATAAACTTAAATAAATACACTACTCATCCTTGTGGTTTTCCATTTATAACGGACAGGTCCTTTGACCGTTAGTCCGTTAGATCCTACCTTTAGCTATCGTCATGTGTGGGTCACATGAGGGCTTTTTCGTCTTTTTACTTCAATTTATGAGAGTACTTTTATCATTTACCCACTTTATCTTCTAGCTTTAATTTATCTTTAAGTTTTTCTTTTTTAATTTCATCTTCAAGTTTAGAATTTCAAGAACAAAACCCATCATCATCTTTTACAACTTGTTAAGCAATCAATCACAAATACAAGCCCCACTTTGAAAAATACCTACATCTTCANATATATATATATATATATATATATATACACCAGCACCAAAGATACCAGTTGCAGCAGAAGGTTTCTTAAGAACAAACCAATCCAAACCTAATCAACCCAAAAAAATGTGAAAACCTCTTGAGATTTGTACGTTAAAATTTAAACGAAACCTTAATTAATACGCACCATTTCAGGAAAACCCTTCAATTAACACGAACCCTAATTGTTATGAACCACATATAACAAATATAACAAAAGCCCAAAAAAAAGAAAACCCTAATTTTACCTTGTTCATGTTTGGCGATATGTTGATTAATGATGGAACCGGATGTGTGATCTTGTTAGGTTTTGGATCTGTAAAACAATCCTGATCTTCTTGAGCCCAACCATATGTGTTTCTGTTTTGTGGATACATCTAGAGAGACCGAGAGAGATAATAGTTCGGGTCGGTTTTGTGATAGAAAAGAGGCAAATGGGGCGTGCCCAAGTTGTAGGAATTTTTTTTTCTTGGTACTGTTCCTAACGGGAACTGTTCATAAGTTCCTGCTAAATGTAATATAGGATAATGTGTAGCTAAATTCTTCTTGTGTTTGCTTAGATCTAACGAAACCTAACTATTAATTATTGGTTAATTGATGTGTTGTTGTTTGTTGGGATGATTGTTCCATCAATGTTAGGCTCAAGAAAACTGGCCAACCTCCTTTATGGTAACGTGCTTGAACGTCTTGGGAAACATGTAGCCAAGGCATACTAGGCTATTAAGGTAGTATTTAACGCATGAGCCACTGTTTACAACCCCTATGGTTGTGCCGTGCATGGCATAGGGCGAGATAAGAGCTCATAGAATTGGAGAGATATGTATGCCACTCCATGAGTTATTAGGAATACACCCTTCATCCACACAAGTAACACACATATCAATTAACCGGTAAAAGATAGTTAGGGAGTAATGAAATCTAAGTAAACACAATTTTCTCCATATTGTTTTCACAACCACAATAGTTTAGATATTTATTTATTTTAATTTGCATAAGTAGTAAACTTGGGTTAGTTGATTAACAACTAATTCCGCCCTTCTTCCAAAAACCGAGATTTTAATTGCTTTCAAAAAAATATAAAAATACAAAAAGAATCTTCCTTCCACCCTTAGACCTATTAGAGTAGCTTTTCTATCCTAACGAACACTATTCCCTGTGAGAGAACGATCAATCCCCCGTACTTACCACTATCCTATACTACATCGGTCAGGTACACTGCCTGGTGGGGTTGTAAGCCTCTTGAGATCCCTCGAGAGGTAAAACCTGTTGTAAGGTCACAAAACCACGCATCAAGTTTTTGGCGCCGCTGCCGGGGAATAGTTATTGTTTAGGTTGAATTTTTATTTTATTAGGTCTACTCACTAGATTCCTTTCTAGTGAGATTTTTATTTTATTTTTCTAGGATTTTCTTTAGTCTATCTTATTCTTTGTGCCTTTGTTCGTAATTTTCATTGACCATTCCGTTTGCCATTATGGAGAACGTGAATCCACCAAGTCCGACACTAGAGTTTTACCAGAAAAAATATAACTACACCAATTTGGACTTTTCAAGATGGAGTAGTGAAATGATGAGAACTGGATCTTGCATTGATTTCAGTGAGTACCTTGAGAAAAGAGACCAAGTGCATAAAACTTTTAAAAAAGTCACCTTAGGAGCTCCATCAAACCCTCAGAATACCTCATTTAGTGAAACCTATGCACCATATGAGCCTTCACCTAGGATAGTTTCTTATGAGCCACCTAGCTGCATGTCATGGTTAGGCACTACCATAATACAAGATGAACACATAGGTGACCTTGATGTGATGGAGGATTTAGCGGAACATGATCACATTGATCAAAAAGACCTAGGTTTTATGATCGATGACGATGAATCTCAAGAAACAGATGATGAATCTTTTGGGCAATTTGAATATAGCAGTCATGATCCTTATGATTCGGATATAGAAGTTGAGATGCCTAGAGAAGCTCTTGAGATACTTGGGAAAATGTTAGGGTTAGGTTCTACTAAAACACATGATGAGAATATAGGTGATCTTGACACGAGGAGTGACGAGGTAAATAACCCAAGCCCACCAAATACCCCACAAGTCCTACCATCATTGGAGGCACACACACCACCCGTGACCTACCCGGAAGAAGTAGAAGAGACTATAGGAACCCCAATAGAGGTTAAACCCTTGGACCAAACGCAACTAGAAGAAATGGGTTTGAATACTTGTGGTAATGACCTTTCTTTTAGTTCTATGGAAGTTCCTAGTTTTGATGAACCGGAGCCTCAACCAAAACCGTTACCTAATCTTCCATCCTTGGATGAAAATTTAGGAATTGAAATAGGTCCCGATCCACCCATCAAACCATATAGTACGGGTAGTTTTACGATGAAGGTAGTAGACTCTAAACCATGTGGAATGGAAGCCAATATAGGAGTCAACCATGACCTTACACACTTATATCACCCATTCATGATTGATCGCAAGAAACATTATGGGTTTAAACCAGGTTTACTAGGTCAAGATGGATTCCCAACTAGGAGTCTCTCGAAGTTGATAGAAGATGATCCCTTTTTAGGAGAAAACTTTAATTCACCCATTGACCAAAGTGAACTAGGTAAGGTTATGATGAATGCTGCACACCCCTTTGAGTATATAATTCATCCACCACTCTTTCCTCATGAGGCATACCTCCACCGAGATGGTGTGTATCGCTACTACCACCCGCACTTAATCTTAAGTGTTGGGAAAACCTCCCCTTTATCCGTTAAATAAGGGTTGAGTCAGACTCGTGACTCGAACAAAAACAAGCGCTTCTTGGGAGGCAACCCAAGCTTTGTGTGTTTATTTGTTTGTTTGTTTGATTTTATTTGTTTCCGTATGTAAGTTATTTTTCTTGTTATTGATTCATGCTTCAAACTAACTTGTGAAAATGCTTTATTTTGTTTTTAACTTAGTCTTAACTACATATAAAGGTATTTTGCAAAAACTAAGTGTAAGGGAAATCTAAATCGGTTTATAAAGAACGAATGAACATGAATCATAACAATGAAATTAACATACATATTAGTATTAGTTTGAGTCAAATGCTTGTATCGAGTCATAATGAATTTTTGCAGGAATTTCAGGAAGTAAGATCTAGTTTTTCTAGAATTTTTTCCGGAAACTTAACATGAGAATTCTGTCAGATCATTCTGACGGCGTCAGGCATAACACCTGACGGCGTCAGGTTAAAATTTTCTGCAAATTTTGAAAGTTTTGTATTTCTTCCGGAAACATTAAAAGTTTTGTCAATCCTTTAACTTATAATCTCCAGGAATTCTGCAAAATATTCATTCCACAAGCATTATATCTTATTATGTAGATTTTACCGCCGATTTTATGCGAGGTTGGCCTTTATCTTTTTCAGGTTAACAGGTTATTTTGGACAAGAAGACGTTTATTATTTTGGAAGGGAAGCTTTGAACGTTCGTCTTTCTTGGAAGAAGATCTAACCATGTTACCTCATTATCCACATCAAACAATTCAGGGGAGTATTTGATTTCATTCTTTCATCTTACTTACTTTTACATCTTCTATTTGAACATTGGGGACAATGTTCGGTTTAAGTGTAAGGGGGGTAAATAAAGACACCGTTGAGAATACACTTATGCTTGATGTTTTGCTTTGTTTGATAGTAAATTTGTAATAAAACCAAGAGAAATATTTGTTAGGCAATTTTAGCGCCAATTTAAAATTTTTTACAACATCTAGAAGTGAAACCTTGATCTTAATGAGCGTCTCATGGATAGGAAATTGTATGACTAGCACAAAACCGTACCACTAAAAAATTTTCCACCCCAAATATGTGAGGTTCGCCCCTAGAATTGGAAGGAAAAGCACCCATCTTTGGTGCTATGATGTGTGTACCGGTAGCGTTTAGATTCTAGAACTTGCGTTAGGACCATCTCAAATCCACAAGTGAGACTACATTCGTGTAGTTAAGATTTACTACATGATAAGAGGCATTAGGATTAACCCATTGTTTTACACCCGTATTTTTTTTATAATTACTTTGACTTCATTGGTCATGTAATTCTCCCACACCCAGTTTAGATATTTTATTTTATTTGCAATTGTAGTTATCTTGGGTTAGTTGACTAGCAACTAATTCCGCCCACTCCTTCAAAACCGAGATTTTACTTGCTTTCCTAAAAAAATATAAAAATACAAAAAGAATCTTCCTTCACCCTTAGACCTATTAGAGTAGTTTTTCTATCCTAACGAACACTATTCCCTGTGAGAGAACGATCAATCCCCCGTACTTACCACTATCCTATACTAAATCGGTCAGGTACACTGCCTGGTGGGGTTGTAAGCCTCTTGAGATCCCTTGAGAGGTAAAACCTGTTGTAAGGTCACAAAACCACGCATCAAGTTTTTGGCGCCGCTGCCGGGGAATAATTATTGTTTAGGTAGAATTTTTATTTTATTAGGTCTACTCGCTAGATTCTTTTCTAGTAAGATTTTTATTTTATTTTTCTAGGATTTTCTTTAGTCTATCTTATTCTTTGTGCCTTTGTTCGTAATTTTCATTGACCATTCCATTTGCCATTATGGAGAATGTGAATCCACCAAGTCCGACACTAGAGTTTTACCAGAAAAAATATAACTACACCAATTTGGACTTTTCAAGATGGAGTAGTGAAATGATGAGAACTGGATCTTGCATTGATTTCAGTGAGTACCTTGAGAAAAGTACCAAGTGCATAAAACTTTTAAAAAAGTCACCTTAGGAGCTCCATCAAACCCTCAGAATACCTTATTTAGTGAAACCTATGCACCATATGAGCCTTCACCTAGGATAGTTTCTTATGAGCCACCTAGCTGCATGTCATGGTTAGGCACTACCATAATACAAGATGAACACATAGGTGACCTTGATGTGATGGAGGATTTAGCGGAACATGATCACATTGATCAAAAAGACCTAGGTTTTATGATCGATGACGATGAATCTCAAGAAACAAATGATGAATCTTTTGGGCAATTTGAATATAGCAGTCATGATCCTTATGATTCGGATATAGAAGTTGAGATGCCTAGAGAAGCTCTTGAGATACTTGGGAAAATGTTAGGGTTAGGTTCTACTAAAACACATGATGAGAATATAGGTGATCTTGACACGAGGAAGGACGAGGTAAATAACCCAAGCCCACCAAATACCCCACAAGTCCTACCATCATTGGAGGCACACACACCACCCGTGATCTACCCGGAAGAAGTAGAAGAGACTATAGGAACCCCAATAGAGGTTAAACCCTTGGACCAAACGCAACTAGAAGAAATGGGTTTGAATACTTGTGGTAATGACCTTCCTTTTAGTTCTATGGAAGTTCCTAGTTTTGATGAACCGGAGCCTCAACCAAAACCGTTACCTAATCTTCCATCCTTGGATGAAAATTTAGGAATTAAAATAGGTCCCGATCCACCCATCAAACCATATAGTACGGGTAGTTTTACGATGAAGGTAGTAGACTCTAAACCATGTGGAATGGAAGCCAATATAGGAGTCAACCATGACCTTACACACTTATATCACCCATTCATGATTGATCGCAAGAAACATTATGGGTTTAAACCAGGTTTACTAGGTCAAGATGGATTCCCAACTAGGAGTCTCTCGAAGTTGATAGAAGATGA
>LBNU01032562.1:9760-24445 GCA_014162995.1 Artemisia annua
TTGGCTGACGGCGTCACCTTGTGACTCTGACGCCGTCAGGTAGGATTTCCAGCTTCTTTTGAGACTTTGTCGTTTTCTTCACTTTTATGCTCCAAAAACGTCCAAATATGCATGTTTTCCAGATTTCTTCTCAAAAGTACCTAAAATGACAAAAAGGAACGATTTAGGGCAATATTTGATCACATTTACTCGAATTAGGGCTTAAATGACCCCTTAAAACGGGTACACTTTTCGTCTCATCATGGGACAAATGTCATTTTTCTTGGGGTTACAAATCTCTCAAAATCATCAATCAATCCAAGTATGCTACGGAAATCTTGAAGAAATTGGATTTGAATCATGTGACTCAGTTGACACTCCTATGCTAGAGAGATCAAAATTGGATGAGGACATTGTGGGGACTCCAGTCGACAAAACAAAGTACCGCAACATGATTGGATCCTTAATGTACCTCCCTGCTAGTCGGTTTGCTGTATGCATGTGTGCTCGATATCAATCCAAACCTACCAAAAAAGCATTTGGAAGCAGTCAAAAGAGTCTTCAGGTATCTTCAAGGGACTATCCACATGGGTCTCTGGTATCCTAAAGACACTGCTATGGCTCTCACTGCCTACTCTGATGCTGACCATGCGGGGTGTCAAGACACTCGTCGAAGCACTTCAGGTGGTGCTCAATTTCTAGGAGATAAGCTTGTTAGCTGGTCATCAAAGAGGCAAATGAGTACATCGATCTCCTCCACTGAGGCTGAATACATTGCCATGTCATCTTGTTGCGCTCAAATCTTATGGATGAAATCGCAATTGTCTGACTATGGCTTTGTTTACAACAAAATTCCGATGTACTGCGACAACAAAAGTGCAATCGCTCTTTGCTGCAACAACGTCCAGCACTCCAGATCAAAGCACATTGATATTCGACACCATTTCATCAGGGAACAAGTGGAAAAGGGGATTGTGGAACTTTACTTCGTGAGGACAGAGTTTCAGCTGGCTGACATCTTCACTAAGGCACTACCAAGAGAATGGTTTCAATTCATTCTCCCGCATCTTGGAATGAAGAGTCTCACTCCTGAATCACTCAAAAGTCTTTAGGAAGAAAGTGACGAGTAATGGTTCTGCTTCACATATCCTTGTACATAACCTTAATACCAAAAGGAAAATACAAAATTATAAAACCTAGAGAAACCATAAAAATCTGAAAAACACAAAAATACCAAAAATAGTTTCACTGTAGGTATGTCTTCTGTTTATTGATAACATTTAAGATTCTAGAAATGTCATTCAATAATGACACGGAATTTTAAATGAAGCTCGAGCAGAAGTTATAATAAATGGTTAAAACATATCATATCGGCTTGCTATTACTTCAGATAGCAACCCGTTCTTATTTATGGGAAAACTCGTCACCAAAAAGATGGTTGTTCATCCCACCGGGTGAAGTTCACTCGGGCATGGATTACTTTATATCCATGTTTTTCCGAAAAAATGTACGTTTCAGTGCATCATTTCTTGAAAAAGAAGAGAGGTCTTCTTTCATCCCAAAATCTCTCTCATCTATGTTTCTTCAAGAGAGTTTTTGTAGTTTACAAGGTGGCTATTGGACTTAATTTTTCACAAATACTTGCCGCTCAATGTAATGACTACAGCTCTTTAAATAGAAAACGGGTCATTAATTGAGGGGGAGCGTATTTGCTCAAAATTTCTGCACCTTTCTAAACTTTGTGCACCAGCAGCAGTGAATAAGTGTCTCAAAAAATCAGTACATGTTCAAATCTGACTACATTTTCTCCTATTTTTTTAAACTCATTTAAATCAATTGGGATCACAAAATCTCAAATGACTTGAAATTTTTTTATCGGGGGAGCGAATGTGATTTAAATATGAAATCTGATTTAAAAAATGTGATGTTTTGGAATCATATATACATATGCTCTCCCATATGTGCCAAACTCTTTGATACAACAATGCACATATTGAGGGGGAGCAAGTGGCTAGTGGTGATTAATGGATTCAGCATCTCATATGAGCGTGACTCAAGCGTAACAACCGAATTGACGAAACAATAAAGTCATTCAACGAAAAGACTTGTCCTGGCTGGGTAATAATTTCAAGCTGGTCTAACCAGTGATGTAAGCGTGTCTCGAAGAGGACTTGTCTAAGTAGTGTGTACCGTTTCGAGAAACCTTTTGTGAACTTGATCAGGACGGGTAATAATTTCAAACTAGTCCAACTAGTGATGTAAGCGTGTCTCGAATGGGCCTTGTTCACTTAAGGTGGATCAATTTAAAAAGTGCAACTCACCCCGACATGTGCTAATTTCTATCAAAAACATATGAGCACATGTTAAGGGGGAGCATTTGAAAATTATAAAACTCTCAAAGTGTTAGCAAACTGTGTTTCTTAATCATAACACTTTGAGAGAGTTTTCAATGATTTGGTCAAACGGCAACATAGGATAGTCATGAAGTTATAAGGTGGCTAAGGTTACGAAAACCGTCCTATGATCCGCCAGAACTGGAGGGATCTACCCAAGGACAATACCGAATAGATAGTATTAGAAAGTCCTTAGGTATGATGAAAAAAGGAGATAAATGAGAAAGGAGAAAGAAGGGGTTGAAGAATTAAAAAGAAATGAAATGAGAAAGGGTGAAAAGAAATAGCCCTCCCATTATTCAACCTTAGGGCAGAAACCGGGTTCAATTCATATGCTACTNTGTTAAGGGGGAGCATTTGAAAATTATAAAACTCTCAAAGTGTTAGCAAACTGTGTTTCTTAATCATAACACTTTGAGAGAGTTTTCAATGATTTGGTCAAACGGCAACATAGGATAGTCATGAAGTTATAAGGTGGCTAAGGTTACGAAAACCGTCCTATGATCCGCCAGAACTGGAGGGATCTACCCAAGGACAATACCGAATAGATAGTATTAGAAAGTCCTTAGGTATGATGAAAAAAGGAGATAAATGAGAAAGGAGAAAGAAGGGGTTGAAGAATTAAAAAGAAATGAAATGAGAAAGGGTGAAAAGAAATAGCCCTCCCATTATTCAACCTTAGGGCAGAAACCGGGTTCAATTCATATGCTACTGAGTGTTACTAAGGTAACATCGGTATTGAAGACAAGTCGTCATGGACCCAGTGACGTAATGCACTAAACCTAACCACTCAAGTTCTCTCAAAAGAGCTTGTTTCTTTCCCACGGGGAACCTGCATAATCTATCGACCGCTCATTACGAGCTATGTTGATATTGAAACAGGAGACACCGCTCCAGTCTCCGACGACCAAATTATGCACTTATCGAGTCTAGAGCCACGAGATGCATCAAAAGATCTCATAGGAACACATGCTACTTCTACCCTGGTTGGTCAACATTAAGGATACCAGTGGTAACTTTATGAGTCCTACGCAGATCTTAGCAATCTGCCAAGAATACTTATGAGGGAATATACGTATGTAATTTCCAGTGATTGAGTGGAAAGTCCTGCCAGGGTCAACATCAAACAGCCCTGAAAGCAGGTCACTTCGGTAATCCCTAGTGGGTTACGCTTAGTGATCGTAGCAGTTTCAAAATGGTCTACAGTCGTGGGGTGATCTCCAGCGACTCACCTAATCGTTGATCTACTCAGGTAGACCTTGTAAGCCCTCTCGGGGGTATCCGGTTTGGGAACGGCCTTGGTAAGGTTTAGAAGGAGTTTTCACACTATGCTGTTGACGATCTCTAACTCCGAACCTCTAAGTACCGGATGTTTTATTGCTAACTGTCTTATGCAGGAATTTATGGCGGTTGTTGCTGATTGTAGAAAAGATGCCGAATCATCACCTCATGCTCACACTTCAACATCAAATTCAAAGAAATCATGATCATAGAATGGGCTTCAACTATGCATCCACAAATCTGATGCAGAATATCATGATTCTGAAAAGTGTGAGCATGCCGACACAAAGATGTTCAAATCACATGAAGACATTTTGACTCAAAGATGACTTGAAGATACTCATTTGGATGAAGAACTCATAGTAACACCAAAGATCATCCTGCACATTAAACAAGTCATCCAGATTCCACTGCTGAAAGCACTAAGTTCATGACAATGAAGAGTCAAAGGCTACGAGCTACAAAGAGATCTACAAAGATTTAGATGCTAGAGTTCAAAGTTTAATTTTCGGGGTGACCTCCCTTAGGCGGAGATTGTTTGGAATATGTTTTTCATATAGAAGACTCGGTCACCCCGAGTATTGTTTAGCATTATATAGCTCGTAGTATTTATATTATTAGTTAGTTCGTAGATTAGTTTAAGTAACACCGTGGAGGAAGGACGGGTCTTTACCCACTGTATACCCGATCCACAGCCCGCAGGAGGGCGTTTAAGTTGTAAGTATAAATACCCCTCTCCACATGGGGAGAGGGTTGGAGCTTTCATTACAATCTAATACATATCAAGTTTTGTCTCTTTCTCTCTCTAGAAAGTTTCCCATCCTCTTCTTCCTCTCTCTAAAACCAACGAACCAAAACCACCTTGGAATCATGTTTGTTACTTAATGTGTATCTTACAGCTATGAATAGTTGTACTAGGGTTTTGGTGAGGAAATGTAGCTAACATAACTTATACATAAGCCTTGAACACTTTCAAACTAGTTTAGATAAGAAAATAGGGTTTTAGAAATAACCGTAACTGGATAGGGCTTGTTTTAGTGTTATGATAGACATAGTATACTAGATTGATAGAATACTTAGTAAAATGTTGTTTAAAACTTAGACTTGACATACCAGCGGATTTACATGATGTACATGTAAAGAAATATGGCATTGATAGTTGTGTGAGCATGTCTTGGGGGCTATGTAAGCTAATTCACATAGTGGGGAGATGAGATAAGGCAAAAATTTTATTCAGGGAAAATGACCTATAGGAATAATCCTAAGTATAAATAACTTAAGGGACATTAGTGGGAAAAACCTAGGAAAAATTGTGAGGTGTTACAGGACTAGAATAAATACTTGCCCTTTTTGGTGTATAGTAGGCAAGTAGAATCTCGTAACAATATTGGAAATGAAGTTTAAACTTTCGCTATGTTATGGTCATGTTTAGGTTATTGTAAAGAATGGGTGATAAGATCGTTGTAGCTCTTAGACTAGGTCTAATATTATCTATATCAAGGAATGATAATGTTCATAAGATGAATAACTTAGCGGAATAAGAACAATATCATAAACAAGGTTTTACTAAACATTCTCCATAGCCCCAATATTATTTGATCAAGATAATACAGTTATATCAAAGAATCGTAACAGGAATCTATGATTCTTGAGGCTAACTAACTAAATAACTAAAACTCTAACCCTAGGCGTTTAGAGCACTACGCTTAGGCTACACACACACACCTTTAGTCGACTACATTATGGAAGACTTATTATAAAACATGTACCCTTGATCTTTTTATATAATAGAGATTTAGGGTTTACAAAATACTACGAAGGACTAATAAATAAATCTTCTTTTACAAGCAAGTCCTTCTCCATCTTTTGTACAATTCCTTCTTGTCATATTAAGTCCCCATTGTTTCATTCTTTCTTGTTTTGTATCATCAAATCTAATAGACCCAACAATCTTCCCCTATTTGATGGTAACAAAACAAATACCTTCTTGTACGAACTTCCCTAAAAGAAGTAGAGAAATTGAGATAATTAAATCTCGCCATGAATGAAACAATCTTTGTCTTTCCTTTAAGCAATGCTATGTCACTCCAAAATCTCTTCCCCTTTTTGTTATCAACAAATAGAGAACGTAGACAAAACTTCCCCTTGAGTGGTACATGTAGATGGTTGAACATTTAATCAATAAGCTTCCCCTGAAACCAATATGTTTACCATATCTTGAATCTTCAATTCTGTAGACTCCTTGTAATGATCACTGATGAAGAAAACCAAATATAACGAACTTGATGAAGAAGTAGAACAATCCAAACTTGCGTCTTATGTCTTGTACTAACCACGCGACTCCAAACTTATACGAAACCATAAATATAAGTAGATCGCAATCTCTTGACAAAATCCTCAACTAATATGAGACACTGAGCACAATAACGTAACTCCTTCAAGTGATAGCCAATGTGTGCATAGAGCATCATAAGAAAAATCATACATTGCTAGATTCATCAAGTCTTTGTCACANATCTCTTCCCCTTTTTGTTATCAACAAATAGAGAACGTAGACAAAACTTCCCCTTGAGTGGTACATGTAGATGGTTGAACATTTAATCAATAAGCTTCCCCTGAAACCAATATGTTTACCATATCTTGAATCTTCAATTCTGTAGACTCCTTGTAATGATCACTGATGAAGAAAACCAAATATAACGAACTTGATGAAGAAGTAGAACAATCCAAACTTGCGTCTTATGTCTTGTACTAACCACGCGACTCCAAACTTATACGAAACCATAAATATAAGTAGATCGCAATCTCTTGACAAAATCCTCAACTAATATGAGACACTGAGCACAATAACGTAACTCCTTCAAGTGATAGCCAATGTGTGCATAGAGCATCATAAGAAAAATCATACATTGCTAGATTCATCAAGTCTTTGTCACATCTTTAACGCACAAACAAGTTATCTTCAAAGTGTAACCACCCACTTTGAGATATGATAAGAACACAAACCTGTAAAACTCAACTACAACATCAAATAGATGATAATCAATCTTGTTCGTAATCAATTAATCCAATAAGAACCAAATACGAGCCTTTTAAAAACCTTTATAATCCAACGAACCATCTTATGTGTGTGAAACTAATAACCTGTGTGTGTATTCTAACAAACTGCTTATAATTAGCCGAGAGCCAAAGTAGAACCAATCTTATAAAAACCCATCTCGGCTTCCCCTCACTGCTCGTAAATCATGCATATATATATTGAACCATAAAACTCTTTACGTGTCTCCATAAATTGTCTAAACACAGCAGTACTTTGAATGAACAGTACCTTGGAGCAGTACTTTGCAATATAACGCAGCAGTACTTTAAATAAAAGAGCAGTACTTTATCTCAATGGAGCAGTACCTTGAGGATAGTATCGAGCAGCACCTAGGACATAGCAGTACCTTGTAAAACACTGATCAAACAGCACCTTGAATCACAAGCTGACATCGACCCACGTGAATCATCAACATAGTACGACAACTGACCCACAAATATTCAATACACCTCAGCGACCAATTAATTATTAATCTTTGAATCAATCTGCCATGAAACTATGCGAGTAGATACTTTGGCAGAAAACGACAGATCCACATAATGAACATAACCTCACAACTCGAATCTTTATTTACCCATGATGCATTAATTGATACGAGGTGAAAAATTCATCACAGCACATGATCCACTTTTGACAATCCGACATACTATTAATAATCATTAATCCTTGAACTTCCTTAAGCTCCATGCACCAATCAAAAACATCATCAATCCATGTTCCATTCCCACTTGCAAAAGACTGATTTACATTAAATTGGTACGAGGTACCATTAAATTAGCTTTGGCCGACCCATGTGATCAACCCTAACAATAAAAGATTATGTAATAAAATTCCTCTTGATCTACCTATGACCGACCCATGTGATTTGATACTATACCCACGATCATAATAAAATAATTTATCAAATCAGCAATTCAATCTATCATTAACCAATCAAATCCCACTTTCCTTAAAATATGTAATCGACAAACAGTACGAGGTTGATTTAATAATATACGAACATAAAATCGAAAGTACCATGTATCATTGTCGCCACATAAACCAGTATGATCCGATAACAATTACCTCATAACCTTTTCAAATCTGCTTCTGCTTCTGTCGACAGTAAAAACTTCTCGAAACCAGTTTTTCACCGACTTTAAAACCTTGTAGATCCCAGATATCAAGAGCCCCCTTACTCTGATACCAATTGATAAGATCGTTGTAGCTCTTAGACTAGGTCTAATATTATCTATATCTAGGAATGATAATGTTCATAAGATTAATAACTTAGCGGAATAAGAACAATATCATAAACAAGGTTTTACTGAACATTCTCCATAGCCCCAATATTATTTGATCAAGATAATACAGTTACATCAAAGAATCGTAACAGGAATCTATGATTCTTGAGGCTAACTAACTAACTAACTAAAACTCTAACCCTAGGCGTTTAGAGCACTACGCCTAGGCTACACACACACACCTTTAGTCGACTACATTATGGAAGACTTATTATAAAACATGTACCCTTGATCTTTTTATATAATAGAGATTTAGGGTTTACAAAATACTACGAAGGACTAATAAATAAATCTTCTTTTACAAGCAAGTCCTTCTCCATCTTTTGTAGAATTCCTTCTTGTCATATTAAGTCCCCATTGTTTCATTCTTTCTTGTTTTGTATCATCAAATCTAATAGACCCAACAATGGGTCATTTTGAGTTTGGAGTAATACATATTCACATTTTCACAAAGAAAAATTAGAAAAAATAAAAATAAAAATAAAAATAATAAAAATAAGGGTTTTAGCCGTACAATAGCAACGTACTTTCAGTTTTGTTCTGTTTTGGTACGTGTACTATTTTTTGTTCCACTTAATGTAACGTACTTTCTTGTGATGTGTTACCTTGGTACGTGCTACTTTGTCTTACTGGATACAAAGTGATTTATCCTATGTGGACATGCCACGTAAGCATTTCTCTTACAATAAATTTTAAGTTAATTATATAAATGGTCCTTGTGGTTTGAGCGGTATCACGAAGTTAGTCCCTAAATTTTTTTGTTAAAATTTTTATAATGTTTTTCTGATTTTTTTTCCGAAATTTTGTTTTTCCGTATTTTGTTTTTAGATTTTTTTTTCAATTTTTTTTCGGAAAAAAAATATGTGTAAAAAAAATGTTCAAAAAAAATTCTAATAAAATTTTAGAAAAAAAAAATATTCAGAAAAAGATTATGAAAAAAAAAATTCAAAAAAAATTGAAAAAAAAATTCAAAAATTATTTTTGGAAAAAAATCGAAAAAAAAAAAAATTTCGGGAAAAAAATTTCGGTAAAAAATTATTCAGAAAAAAACTGAAAAAAAAAGTTCAAGATATATTTTTGAAAAAAAATCGATAAATCAATTTCGGGAAAAAAGATACGAAAAAAAAATCGAAAAAAAATTATTCAGAAAAAAATCAAAAAAAAAATTCAAAAAATATTTATGAAAAAAAAAATCGAAAAAATCAATCTTGGGAAAAAAAACGAATAAAAAGTTTTGGAAAAAATTATTCAGAAAAAAAATCGAAAAACAATTTCAAAAATTTTTTTGAAAAAAGAATCGAGAAAAACAATAAAACAAATTAAAATGTATAAAAACATAAGAAAGCGGACAAAAAACGTATAAAACGGACGAGAAACGTATAAAAATAGATGAAAACGTAAGAATACGGACGAAAAACGTATAAAAACGGACGAAAATGTAAGAATATGGACGAAAACATATAAAAATGGACGAAAACATTTTTAGGGACTAAATTCGTGATACCCATATACCCACAGGGGCCAATTATGTGCAAAAATAATCCACTTTGATTTGGGACTAAATTTGTGATACCTAGCCACCTACAGGGACCATTTATGTGTAAAAATATTCCACTTTGATTTTTATCCGGTAAAATTGACTTTTTATCCGGTAGCCTTTACTTTGACGTACCAAGGTAGCACAAAACTTGAAAGTACGTTGCATTAAGTGGAACAAAAAAAATTACATGTACCAAAATGGTACAAAGCTGAAAGTACGTTGCTATTGTACGGCTAAAACCCTAAAAATAATAAAAAAAATGTATGGGTATTTTGGTACAAATATGTGTTCTCAAGTTAGTTTTCAGTTTGGTTATGTTGATGAATGGGTCACAAAATAATATGGTGAATGGATATGAAAATGTGATAAATAATTTTGTAAATGGGTTGAAATGGGTGTTTGGGATAAGGCGTATTTTGTGGTAAATTAGTGTTTTTGTGTCTTTACGAATATATTATGTACTTATACGATGGTTTTATGTTAAATGGAAAGTCGGTTTTGAGTTTTAACAATTTTCATTGCGTTAAAGTCATGTTTTCTTTTTGTGGGTAAAGGGTCTTCCACCCGGTAAAATATATTACTCCAAAAAAACGTTTAAGTACAATGGAATGTGGCTGAAATACCACATTAACCGCAAGCAATCGCTTGACACAACCACATGTCAATTATGATAGGCCATAAAAGACAACTAGCTACAGCCAAAAACACTACTAAACCACAACCAGCATAAAATAAACAAAATTTTATGCTAAAAATAAAAAACAACCTAGTTGAGACAAAAGTCGTGAATTCCAGCAGCCTTTAATTGTGCAGGAGAGAGGCCAAAATCATCATCATCATAATTGTTTCCATCACCCATATCTGCTTTCCATTGCTTATAAAGACTTTGCTCCTTACCTCCACTTCCAGAATACAACGTCTCAATGTGATCATCAAAAACTTCATCATCATCGCTGTCAGAAAGTACCACATTGCCCACCTTAGAGAATGGGTTACCCCCCTAGTTGACGAATCAACCTTTTTAAGTGGTTTACCATCATCATCCACAAGAGTAACCTTCCCTTCAATAATTAGCTTTTCAATCTTCCCAATTTTCTCAACAATAGGAGTAGTACTTCCGTCACCACCCTTAGAAATCTCCAAATCAACCCCATTCTTAGGAGAAACACTTATTGCACAAGGAATACCATTATCATTAGTATCGGCCATATCAAGAGCATCAAACGGGTTCGATGTAGCAATAACCGTCCCACTCGTAGTTGCCTCATTAGTGGTTTTCTCTTTATTAGCAACCGGCTTCTTCGATACAGGTCTCCAAAATTTTGGTTTAGGCTTATTAAGTTGAACACCCCCAATAGGCCGAGAAGGAGCAACCACATTCTTTCCCTTACTCTTACGATTGTTTACCCCAATGAAACCATTATCCGTATCCAATGTAGTAGAAGCTTCCGCTACCACAAGAATGTCACTACGAACCGCCTCCTTAGCATATTTTGGACAATTGATACGGTCATGGCCAAACACTTTGCACACTTCACAATGAGGAGGCTTCCATTCATATTCGACCTTGATATACGCTGTGATAAAACCACTATCATCCTCTTTGGGGATAGCCATAGTAACTTCGCGTTTTAATTCAGAGTCTGATGATAATTCCACTAAAGCAAGAGCAAAACTAATACGTCCCCATGAATCAACACACATTGAGCTAGTAAAAGCATCTAACATAATCGGTTTACCAACTTGTATAGCTATCAAGCTCAAGCCATCTTCAGAATATGCAAGTAAAGGCACATTATGCAATTTAATCCACACAGGAACTTTGGTTACCTCACTTTTGGTTAGCGACATATCAGGAGTCCATTTGTTAAGAATGAGAGGTGAATTGCGGATTAACCAAGGGCCTCGCTGAAACACATTTTCTGTTGGGAATAAAGCTAACAATTACCACTGATAAGCTTGTGGAAGACACTGCTGAAGAATGCACTAGCAGTGGAAACACATTACCACTGCTAGTACATATTATTACCACTGCTGTTAGGATAACTGTTATGTATTCGAATATAGATAAATATAGAAAAGATCTTGTGTATATTCTGTTCTATTAGTTTTATATTTATCTTGTAAAGGACTCCTTGTGCTATAAAAGGAGGTCCTAGGTCATTGTTCTTGGTACGTATCAACATTAGAAAGCTTCAAGGTGTAACCCTAGTGATAAGCAAGATCACTCATATTATTATCAATAATATTGAAGCTTTGGTGTTAAACTTACAACTGTTCTCACTTACATTACATCATACAATAAATATTCTAAGTATTGTTAAGTATATTCCGCGTGCTTAATAATATAACTCAAAGTATCACTCTAACACAAGGCGTGTGTTTAGATCCTACAAGTGGTATCAGAGCCAAGTTTCTGATACTTTGATTTAGAAGATCCAAGGAATTAAAGCTTAACCAATTCACTCAGATCCATGGAGATGGAAAACAACCAGTCCAACTCTGCTCCAAGACTTCCTAAGCTCAAACTAAATGAGTTTGAGATGTGGAGGATAATGATTGAGCAATACTTTCTCATTCAAGATTATGCTTTGTGGGAGATCATCTTAACTGGTGACTCTTTCAAACCTACTCAGAAGACTGACAAAGTTGGTGACAAAGAAGTAACCACAGTTTCTGCACCTTCTACTAGTGATGAAAGAACACAAAAGAAGAATGATATGAAGGCCAGAAGTTTACTTCTGATGACTCTTCCTAAAGACCAGATCATTGCTTTCAGTAAATTCAAGACTGCAAAAGAGTTGTTTGAAGAGATATGTTCTGTGTTTGGTGGCAATGATGCTGCTAAGAAGACCCAAAAGACATTGTTGAAGCAGAGCTATGAAAACTTCACTGCTTCAAGCAATGAATCACTTGACAGCATTTTCACCAAAATACAGAAGATTGTCACTCAATTGACTGTGTTTGGAATTGAGGTAGAACAGGAAGACCTCAATTTGAAGTTTCTAAGAAGCTTGCCTTCTGAGTTTCGTACCAATGTTACTGTCTGGGAGAACAAACCAGAAATTGAAACTATGAAGCTCAATGATCTTTACAATAACTTCAAACTCATTGAACAAAGATTGAAGAAGGCAGGGAAGCTTGGCTTAAGCTCTAGCAGCTTGGCATTGGTGTCAACCTCAGTTGACAGTGATGATTCTGAAGATGACAGTGATGATGAAATTGCCACTGCTGGTTCTACAGTTTCCACTGGTAACACTCATGTTACCACTGCAGGTTCAAAGAAGAAGGTTGCTGGTATTGGAGATCCAACCTTTTATGCCTTTATCTCCACTCAAGTTAATGGCTCTATATTAACTCATGAAGACATAGAGCAAATTGATGAAGATGACTTGGAGGAGATGGACATAAAATGGCAAGTAGCTCTTCTCAGCATGAGAGCTAGGAGATTCTACAAGAAGACTGGCAAGCCAATCCACATCAATGGAAGTGAAACTGCAGGGTTTGATAAGAAGAAAGTAGAGTGTTTCAACTATCACAAGTTGGGGCATTTTGCTAGGGAATGCAGGAGACCAAGGAAGCAGGATAACAGATCCACATGGTACAAGCAAAAGAAGGAACCAATTGTGGAGGAACCAAAGGCAATGCTGGCAATTGATGGTGTGAGCTATGATTGGAGTTTCATGGCTGATGATGAAGAGGAAAAACCTTCAGATGCTGCTCTCATAGCAACAGAACATGCTCTCATGGCCTTCTCTGACTCTGAGGTACAAAACTTTGAATGTTGTTCTAAAACATGTAGGGCTTCTAGAGAATGTGAAAGGCTGAATGAATTACTTGAAAACCATAGAACAGAGTTGTTTGCTGCTAACTATCTTGTTTCAAATCTTAGAAGAGGTATATCTGTGTTAGAAAAACAACTTGAGCATTATAGAGATAATGAGACAAAATTTAATGATGATATGGTTATTATTAAAAGAGAGCTAGATCATAAGAGAGCAGTGAATGAGGCATTTAAAGAAGAGCTTGAAAGGCTTAGAAAGGTAAATGAGAATGTCAACTTATCTGTTGATACCTTATATTATCAATCTAAGTCAATTGATAAAATTTGGGAAGAACAAATTACTAACAAAGCTAAGTCTGGTGTAGGATACAATACAGTTCCTCCACCACTAAGGGGTGTTCCAGCACCCTCTGGCATAGATTTAGCACATACAGGACTAGAAGATTTTCAGCAACCTATTCTTGAATATGGTCCTCCCAAATTTGTGAAAAGTAAGGAAGAGGTTAAGCATGAAACTGATGTTTTTGAAAGTGCAAGTGACTCATCTGTAGTAGATGAGAGTGTTAAAAAGAAAGTAGAGGCTTCTATCCCACAAGTTGTTAATACCATTACAGAGGAACCTAGGAAACAAGTTCATAAGCCTAGACAAACTGTAAGGTATGCTGAGATGTATAGAAATAAGTCATCAACTCCTAGGGGTAATCAGAGGAGTTGGAATTATGTAAAATCTCAACAACTAGGTAGTGAGTTTGTAATGAACAATAAAGCATGTTTTATCTGTGGTAGCTTTGACCATTTACATGCTAATTGTGACTATCATGTTGGGAGAAGGGAAGTTTATGGGAAAAAGAGGGTGGATTCAAACAAGTTTCAAAACAAATCACACCCTAATACTCACAGCAACATGATCCCAAGAGCAGTTTTGTTGAGAAGTGGACTTAAATCTTTTGCCACTGCTAAAAAAGGATAACACTGCTCTTCCTAAATCACCTGTTTCAAGTGCAAAACCTAAAACAACTTTTGTTAAATCTGTACAAACAGGAAAAAGGACTTTTTATAACAAAAGAGTTCAAAATAACCAACAGTGGGTACCTAAGTCTAAACCAGCAGTTTCCACTGCTCAAACAAAAGTTTCCACTGTTAAAGTTGGAAACAAGAACAGGGGTAATATGGGAAATGTTGTGAAGGCCTCAACACGTTGGGAATGGAAACCTAAAGGAAATAACACAACAAACAATCCCAATGGTGTATCAATGACCTTTGATAGATTTAACTATATTGATACACGAGGCAAATCCAAGTCAATCATGGCTTGGGTCTCCAAA